>VBSM01001044.1:18639379-18652603 GCA_008086735.1 Cheirogaleus medius | reverse complement strand
AAAAAAAAAAAAAAGAAGAGGGATATTTGGATGCAGAGGAGGAGAGAGATGCAGAGGGAAGAAGGCTATGTGACTGCAGAAGCAGAGATTGGAGTGATGTAGCTACAAACCATGGGATGTCGAGGGTTGCTAGCAATACCGGATGCTAGGAAGGAGTCTTCCCTAGGACCTTCAGAGAGAGCATGCCCCTACCAACACCTTGAACTCGGACTTCTAGCATCCAGAACTATGAGAATAAATTTCTGTTGTTTTAAGCCACTCAGTTTGTGGCACTTTATTAGGAAACTAATACAGTGTATTTACCTAGTCTCTATTCCTCCCCTGCCATTATGTTGTAAATTGATTAAGAGTTTGGGCTGTATTTTACTCATCATTGTCTTCTTAGCATTGACTGATTCATTCAGCTGTTGTTTAAAAAATAAATTCACGTTTATTGAGGTATAATTTATGTTGAGTAAAAATTACCCTTTTAAGCTATACAGTTTTTACAAATGTATATAGTCTACCATCACCACCACCATCACCACATAGAACATTTTCATCAACCCAGAAAGTTCCCTCATGCACCTTTACAGTCCTTTCCTGGCAACCACGGAGTTGTGGGTTACAGAATGTCATGTAAATGCAATCATATAGTATGCAGCTTGTTGTGTTTGGCTTCTTTCACATTGCATAGTGCATTAGAGAATCATTATTTTCTTGTGCTTATCAGTACTTTGTCCCTTCTTATTGCTTATTCAGCTAATTTTTCAGTGTCATTTTTGCTAGCTATTGTGCTGATGCCCTGCAGATAGATTAATAAGTAGGGTGGCACAGTATCTCCTTGGGGTTTATGGATCAGGCAGGTAATACCAATAGAATATCTTAAGTGCTGTGATGGTATACATTCAGTGTATTATGGGAGCAGAGGAGGAACATTTAACTTAGATTTGAAGGATCATGGAAGGTTTCCCAGAGGAACTGATGTTTAACTTGAGACCCAAGGACAAATGATCAGACTCCAAGCAGGTGAGGAGAGGGGCGGATACAGGCTTCTACCAGCTCATAAGAGTTGATTGTTAAAAGTTCAGGAACTTTGCAAGCTGGTGGTTAAATCATTGATAGCTTGAAATTGGCCATGATGGGCATACTTACACCATGGATGTTGTTAAACACATCAAATGAGGACCACCCCACTCAGTCCCCAGGACAGTTTCCCTGGACACCACTGGATGGACAAGCATTATATCCAGGGGAAATAGTTAATATGAATGCAAGAAAGAGCATAGCATTTTTTAAGAACTAAAATAAATTTAGTAGAGTTGAAGTATAGAGTATAAGGGAGAGAATTGAGGCCAGAGGAATTAAATGGGGGCCAGATTGTACTGGGTGATGTAAGCTATGTTAACAAGCCATTATGTTCCTTCCTGCTAATTTTCATATCTGTGTCAGTTCTGGCATGGTTTTGGTGATTGATCGTTCTCCTCATTACGGGTCATTATTTTCTTGCTTTTGTGCATGCTAGGTAATTTTTGATTGCATGTCAGAAATTGTGTTTTACCTTGTTGGGTGCATCATAAGTTTGTATTCCTATAAATATTAAGTAGTTTTATCCTTGGATACAATTAAGTTACTTGGAAACAATTTGATCTTTTTAGGTCTTGCTTTTAATATTCATTGGGTGAAGCCAGAACAATATTTAGTGTAGAGATAATTATTTTCTTTTACTGCAGCAAGATGATTTTGAATCCTCTACCCAATGCCTCATGAATTATGAGGTTTTCTAGTCTGACTGGTGGGAACTATTCCTGGCCCTGTTTGAGAACCAGATACTGTTTCCTATAATCCTTTTGGGTAGTTCTTTTCCTGGCCTTTGATAGTTCTTCACACTTCTGCAGTGCTCAGTAGTCTGCTGGATACCTGAGGGGAACACTCTCTACACCTGCAGAGCTGTCTCTCTGTGACACACCCTCCTCTTTGGTGTTCTGTCCTGCAGACTTTAGCCACAGTGATCCCCCCGCATTCTCAGGTCCATCTGCTCAACTCAGGAAGTCTACTGGACTCTGCCTAGTTCCCCCCGGCCTGCACCACAGCCTGAAAACTCTCTTTGGGCAGCAAGCTGCGGCCATCCTTAGTCATCTCATGTCTGGCATCTTGGAATCCATTATTTTCAGGGTTTTTAGTTTTTGCAGGTGGGAAGATAAATTTGGTCCCTGGTACTCCATCTTGGCTGGAAATAGAAGTTGTTATACTTTATCTAAGATGAGCAGAGGGCAATTTAAGTGAGGTTTAAATAAGGGACTGGCAGGATCAGATTTGCATTTTTAAAAGATCATTTTGAATATAATACAGATAATGAATTGTTTTGTTTATCTGGAGGAGTTGGTGGGGACCTGCCCCACTGTATTGGAGGTGAGTAAACCAGTTAGAATACAGCTGTGATAATTCAGTTAAGAAATAGTGATGACCGATACCAGGGGACCATCGATATGAATTGAAAACCAGGGTATAAGTTCAAAAAGTATCTGTGAGGCAGAAAATAGGAACCAAGCAGAACAACAATGAGAAGAGCAGTAGGTTAAGCTTTTAAGATAGAAAATCTATTAAAACTCAAATCTGATTAAAAATATTGTCATACTAGAGAGTAAGAATTAAGTTAGTTTGAATTCAATGAGGTTGCTCACCATACACAGAACCCAGAAGCCTGAGGGTGGGTGTGAGAAAGCTAGGACACTGAGCGCTAGAGCAAAGTTAGAGAAGGAAAATGCTTTCAGTAAAAGAACATTCTGGGGTCTTGCTATGCTGTAGAATCAGCAGATCCGAAAGGTAGCCCAAAGTTGAATTTCCAGTTATCATCTTTTAATCACACAGATTACACACAGCCACTGGCATCTAAGGAAATACAAGTTAGGAAAAAATTATGTAGAAAAATGGAGAGCTTTATAAGCAATTAAATATAAGTTAAAACAGCATTATATTTTTTAATAAGGAAGGAGGCTTATACTTCTTAATATACTTAATACATAATAAGCCTTACACTTCTTACTACCATTGTGAACATAAATACAAAAGTTATTGATAGGGCTTTTGGGAAGTAGGTGAATTTATTTAAATGCCTCTTTCCCTTTAGTAGACATTTAAGTAATAGAATGTAAATTCCACGAGAGCAAGGACTTTATGTGACAATTCCATATCTCTGGCTTCTGGTATGGCACATAGTAGGTGCTTAATACACATTTGTGCAAAAGTGGACGAACACGTTGTGAACGGAATTGCAAATTGGATTTATCTTTCAGTAGATCAATAGAGTAAAATACAAAACAGTATCAAAGTATATTTTATCTTTGGACCTCCTAATTCTAGTTTTAGGACTATATATCAAGAATAAAAATGCCCAAACCCTAGCTTTATGTTGAAATATGAGTCTTGAAGAATCAGCTATAGGGAAAGAATGTGCATTTGACAGATTTGGAGATTTTTTTTTTTTTTTTAAGAGAGAGAAACCCTATCACCCCAGCTATGTGTGTTCTTTCAGTTTGTTAAACTTTTAATTAGGTTTGTAGTATTACCTGTCAATGGTTTCAGTTTTCTCTTACCAGAAAAGAAGAGTAAGAGCCTGATAAAAGCCTGTCAGTGCTTTAATGTTCTGTAACCACACTATCCAAAGTCGGTTCCTTCTGGAGATTTGACAGGGTTCAGTAGCTCCTTTCCAGTTCTTCATTTTAGGAGCTGGTTAAGAGATATTTAAATTTCTTGGCATCAGGGTTGTTCCTTCTTCCCATTCTTTTGTATTTGAGAAGGCTGGAGAAGGAACTTGGTATTGTCCATGGGACACTGTGACCATATGTTCTTTCAGCTGCTGCTTTGCTTTGTTGCTCATTTGGTCTGAGCCAGAAGTAGCTGATCAGAGGTGCTGCACAAACACAGCAAGGAATGTAGGAAGTGCATGTCCCTTCCTGCTGTGCCTGTCAGTAACTCCAGGACATCTCAGGTATATTTCATTTTCCTAGTAGTGGTGAGTACAGTTTGTGTTCAGGAAAGATAAAGTGCAAAAATAACAAAGCTATGTTTCTAAAGAATTTATATTAGATCATTATGCATTGCAAACAATAGTTCAAAAACAGAATCTCAGGAAAAATACTACTTTCTAATATTAAGCTTAGCATGTGTTCATATCAATCTCTTGCTATATATTAAAATTTCCCTGGGGATGTATTTCTAAAACTTATTATAGTAATAACAAGGAGAATTTTTTTAAAGCCATATTTTTTAGTAAATATTTTAGTACTTTTCCTTTTTTAATGGTAATGTGCATAGCTCAACAGCTTGTAAGTTTGCTTTACTTACTTTTCTTGGGTAGTGCTAATTGTTAGAATATTTACATTTTGAGATCCATCCTTAATTTCTTTTCATCTTTCTTCATTTTTGAGGGTAGTTTAAGAGAAATTCTAATTGAAGATCTCTGCTGTCTTCCCTCCTTCTCACTGTTTCTTACTTGGGGTTTACCAGTTCTGATTGCAAACATGATTCAGTATTTTATGTTTCATGAAAATAACATTTTTGAAAAATTACTCTGTCGCTCTATCCTTTTGTGGCACATAGACTACTTATGTTCATTTGTTGATGTATTCTTAGATTTGTGCATTCATTCATTTGCTCATTTATTCTGGCATGCATAGATTTACATATTATTCATACATTAAATACACATTTACTAACTGCCTACTATGTGCCGGGTACTATACTAGTCCCAAGAATATGTGATAAAAACTAGGCTCTAACAGTTACAATGCTTTAGTGAAGGTGTGTGTAAAATGTGGTAATTATGTTGGCTTATGTTGGTAATTATGGTGGAGCAAGGTGATGTGGAGCCCCCACAAAGATCAGATCACTGCATCCTTCAAATTACTGAACAAATAATGTGTATTATCCCTTTACCCTTAGAGAAGAAAACAAATACCTCTCAGCATCAAGAAACAAAAATCCAGACACTATCAGTGTCTTCAGAGAGTGGTCAGCTTGGCACACAGTGAAGGGAACTTGCCTTGACACCTTGTGGCAAATTGCTTTTACATGAAGCTTGGTGTTGCAGAACATTGGGTGGGTTTGTATCCACTTTGCTGTGTCCCCACCGCATTGGTGAAAGCACATCTGTTTGCACATAGTTTTGCAACTGAGCTTTGTAACCCCCCTCAAACTGTATGCCGGATTTTTTTATACATGTGTGCTGTGACAAGAAGCTATAGCTGCCTTGTAAGTCTCGAAGGACATAACCTGAAGGAGATTAAAAACCACAGTTTGCACATGATTTGCTCTAATTCTTGATGGGAAGCCTAAACAAAAACTTTTAAAATTCAAATTACTCTGCATATCATTTGTCCATTTAAATCACTGCTCTGTAGTGTTTTTCAAAACTAAAAAATCTAATGGGGTGAGAAGGCAAGTTGGGTGCTGATTTTTTTTTTTTTTTTTCCAGTTCAGAAGCATAGTTCACACCCATTGGTTTGTGAGGCAAATTCAAGGGACAATATGAACTTTGTAATTAGTCTAATATTATTTGAGTTTTCAGCTAAGCTCATAGTGTGCACAAAAACAAGCTATAAAATAAAACAGACTTCACAAGCCAACAGTGGGAGAGCAATACAAGCCAGATATCTGCTGGATACTAGCAGAAATGATCTTGGCATTGGTGGGAAAGGTTTCTTTATATTGACTTAGATTAAAAAGCCATCATTATTTGAAATTGTGGTATTAGAGTTTTTGAATTTAATTTATGTTATTTAAAGTCTTTGTGAGCTGGGCGTGGTGGCATGCACATGTAGTCCCAGCCACTTGGGCAGCTGAGGCTGGAGGATCCCTTGAGCTCAGGAGTCTAGCCCGGGCAACATAATGAGATCCTGTCTCTAAAAGTAAATAAGTAAATAAATAAGTTAATAAATATAAATAAAGTTTTTATAGTATAGTAGTCAAAAGATACCCATTTTTATGGTTTTGTTAACAGATATTTTAATATTTTCTGAAAGATGTATTTTCAAGTATATAATTAAAAATATTTTTTGAATATCTGTAAGAAGTACATCTCACCTGAGTTATGTCAAAATAGCAAAAAAAGACTTCCAAAAGTATTTTCTATAGACAATATAATATTAATTGCAATGAATAGAAATACTAATATCATTTGCATTAAGTTTAAATATTAATTATATTGAATGTAAACTATTAATATCAATAATTTGATTAGAATTACATTGAACATAATTATTAATATTGACATCTTTACAGTTGCAAAGTTTCTTCCAGGAATGTTACCTTTTCCATTTATACCTTTGTTCTTATCTTTCATGACTTCCTTCCTCAGATTTTCTGCTCTAGTAACATCAAACTACTTTCAGATCTCCACAGCACCTGCATGTTCTCCCTTCTGATTTCAGCTCTGCCTTTAGTTACCATCCTTGCTTTTTTGCCCCGCCAGCTCTTTGTCATCCTTCAAGTCAGGCATCACCTCTTCGAGGAAGCCTCATCTGACTCTGCCCCAACCTGAATTCATTATTCCCCCCACTACACACACAGTGTTCCCGTAAGACTTTGTGTCTGTCACTGTATGTTCTGTAATTGCTCGTTTTGTAATTATGAACTCATTAAGGTTTGACACTAGCCTATTTAATTTTGTACTTTCAGCACTTAATACAGTGTCTGGCTCTTAGTAAATTTTTGTTAAATGAATAAACAAGAATCCTTCTGTATAGTTTTATATTTTTCTTCATATATGTCTTGACTTTAAATTTTTGTTGCTATCATGAAAGGGTTATTTTTTATTGCTAGTATGTGGGAAAGTTATTGATACAGCTCTTCTTTCTCATCTGCTGTTTCTGGGAGTGAACTGTATGTGGTTGCAAGATCGCTGGTGGGGTTGGTGGGCGGTTTATTTGTATGGTAGTTTTCACCAACTGAGTTAGCTAACCAAGTCAACATTTTGTGTGTCAGGTAAGATATAAATGAAATACAAATAAGCTTCTAGGTGGACTAAATCTTTTTAAAGTAAATTAGCGCTATGAGCATATCAGAGTGTGTTTGTGTGTGTGTAAAATTGTAATGGGAGAGGATGCAACCCCTTCTCATGCTTTGAGGAAGGAATTCAAATTTCTTTTAAATTTCATTTTTTGTTTCTTTTGTGTAGTCTTGTCTTGCTCAACTCAGGGTCTAAGAACAAGGAGAGCAAGGAGTGTATCTTCTCTCTATATGTATTATTAACATGCAATAGTGTTTGGCATATAGTTTTGCTAAAAATGTGTGAAAAAATTGAACAAATTAATAAATAGATGAATCATTACTCCTAAAGTCATTCCCATTTTCCCCTAGAAAGGTAGTAAACAATATTTATTTTGAAACAAAAAAGTCTTACATTATGCTGGAAACTAAATTTTACCCCATCCTTATGCCATATCAGAATTGAAAAAAATGCTGAAAGCGTATTCTCTGAAATTTAATTCCAGTTTTAGAAGTTTGGGTGTTACAGGTATTTTAACGAGATAATTGAGAGATGACTCATGTTTTAATGAGCATGCTTCCTACCCTAGAAGCTGGCCCTTGTTAACCAACCACCTCTGGAGTAGGACCTTCTCAGAACTTGTTACAGGGAGTATTTGCTTCCCCATCCCACGTTCATTCTCCCTTTTCCCCCTTGCTAATAGAACCCCTGATTCTTATCTGGGCATATGACCACTTGGAAAAAAATTAATTATTCTATGTACTTTGTGGCTTGATAGAACTATATGATACAGTTCTGCCCAAAAGAGAAATGAGTATTAATGTTCCATTGTAGTTTCCAGGAAACCTTAACAGATAGATGGTGCATACCTTTTGCTCTTTTTTTCAACTCTTTTTCCATCTTGCTATCTGGAATTTTGATGGGACAGGAGGTGCTCTCGTCATCATATTGGATCATGACAAAAGCTTGGTAGTGCAATGGGAGGAGCCTGGGTCACTATAGCAGCCTTGACTGCCTTAGTCTGACTTAGTTTAGTTGACAGAGATGTAACCTTTTATCTTGTTTAAGCCATGATGTCCCAGACCTAATCCTGACACACTATCCTACTGCAGGACACTGCTAAGATCTTATGACTTTATTGTCCATCTGAAGATTGATCTTTATGTTCTCTTATTTATTCAGCCTTGTCAAATCATCAACTCTCATCCTGGAGTTCTGTGCCAGGGTTTGATGTTGGCTTTGTTCTGAAAATGATTGATCTGAGAATTTTTACCGAATTGTCTACAGTCATACCTGGATAACACAGAATATTCATCAACAATTTTGGGGAAAACAGCCAGGTTCTAAATTCCAGAATGTCAGCATCATCCTGTTCTCACAAAGACTAGAACCCTTGTATGGCACCTGAGTGTATCCGGCTTTTCTTTCAACATAGTCCACGCAGATAGTCCACCAGCTTTTTACGGGCTTTGGGAAGATAGGCACATCCCATTATGTAATGCTCAATGTGGACGTTTGATGCTCAGGGGCTTTTTGGGCCCCACACCTGGTGAGAGAGCCAATCTATAAGTCACTGTTGAACAGGAGAGATTTTTTTTTTTTATTACCTCTCTTATTCTTTTAGCTGAACCTCACTTTTTAAATAATCGCTGTAGTGGCTTGTATAGTCTTCCTCACAGAGACAAAGCATTAGCTGTTGTTTGTTTTAGGGTAAATATTGAAGTGAAGGACGTCAGCATTTAAAAAGACTCATCCGTGGAAGCTAGAAATTGGGGATGGTGAGGAATTTGTATGTCCTGTAGGCTGAGCTGTGGGTTTTCCCTGGATCTGTGTCAGCCTGAGGACCTAGGATCCACCTTGACCTTCCAAATATGCCTTCTTTTATAAATGAGAGTAGAGAACGTCAGAGAAATGAAGGGGGACATTTCGTTTCCTTTGGCAGCCATGGTGGTGACTATTGGGACATACTCTGTCTCTATGAGGATTGTGGTCTTGTCAGCCTTTGTCAGCCTATAAAGTTCATTTGTGTTTTCTCAGAGACTTGGTGTCCTGGTTGAGGGCATGTTCTAAGGGCTGTGGAATAAGTAAATGAAAGGTGACCATGATAAAGAAGAGCCAGGAAAATGGATCTTAAAATGAAATACCCGTTCAGAACTCATGAATACACATCCCTCTGCTTTCTAGACTTGGTTTCCTAAAGGAGGCACCACAAAGATCTGGGTAAATTTTATGAGTAAAAGATCTAAATAGCCAGGAGGGATTCCCATTTATGGGAATTGCCAAGACCAGCTTATCAGGACTGGATGTTAGGCTTGGACAGATCTTCCATCCTTCACAGTCACTCTTCATATACACCTGATCTGTATCGTCTACACTGAAAGTCTTTACAGGTTTCTTTCTGCCTGGATGAAGATTATTCCTTGTAATCTCATACGAACTCTCACTGGAGAGCTTTATAGTTGTGTTAAGTACTTTGCTTAGTGGAGAAAGCTGCTTTTTTGTTGATGAGGCTGAAAAGGTAAGGTTAAAATTGAAAGCTGTATTATCTGTGACTAGATGGTAAACTTTTTGAAAGCATATTGATACTAAGGAATTTCAGGATCTAGTGTCCTAGAATTCTAGAGTCCACTTTGCCTCTGACTATAAGACATGTGTTAGACCAGTTTGTGAAGTTAGAGTGACAGTCCTGGATATTGTAAGTACAGTGATGGGGTTGGTTTGTCACCTTTATTTCACCAACACCATTATTATTAGAATACTTAGAGTTCTATGAAAAAAAGACTCTTATTTTTAAAAGTACTGGAGGCATAATTTAAGGAAACTCCTGAGGTGATTTCCTAAAATGAGGAATTCTTTATTTCTTAGTCTGGCCTTTCATATCTTGAAACATTGTCAACATATCAAATATTAGTATACCAAATATAAAATATTTATTGAGCATTGGTTTTTGTTCTGGGGAACTCGGGGACAGCCAAGAAACCTAGTGGTGGAAGTAGTGGAAAGAGTTTTATTATTTAATAAGTAACTAATTTATTAGAATAGTAATGTTAGCTGTGATCTGAGGGGTCTTGGTGTCTAGCCATGAACTGGCTGTGTGGCCCTGGGTCAGAACATTGAGCTTCTCTAGAGTGAAGGTTCTTCATGGTTCTGTGATGTGAGGGTTAGAAAGAATGACGTCTGTGGTTCCAACTTTTGAGATCCCTGAATATTTTCTCTTAGATATATTCTGAGAAGGTCTTTGCCCTCAAGAAAATCTAGCTTTCCTCAAGATTGCCTTACTCCTGTTTGGTTCAGTTCTAAAAGTAACACATTCTTGTTATTTACAAAGGAAAATTCAGCTGGAAAAATATATTATGCAGAAAGGAAAAGTCTCCTTCAGTCACACCTTCTGAGAGATCATCATTTCTAAAATAGGTATATAATTGTCTTGACTCATTTTTGTGCATAAAGTAGTATTTTTGTGATATGCATATATATTTATATATCTTATCTATATGTATCTTATACTAAAATTTGCCTTTTTAATGTAATAGTTGAGATAGTGGGGATCTTCCATTACGTTACATATGGCCCTACCTAGTTTTTAAAATGGTCTCACTAATTGAATATTATGGTTTACCAAAACATATTTTGGCCAAATGGTCAAGTGCTAAATCATATTTGGCTGAGGTTAAAGCTAAATATTACTGTTGTAAAATGGACTTCTGAGATATAAGAAACTTATCTAAAGTTTCAAAAAACTTATTAAAATTTTATTATAAAAGTTTTTAGTCGGCAGATTTAGATAATAAACCAGCACATTGATTTCTCACTGTTAGATGTTAGATTATTCCTGTAGTCAATATACATTATACTACACATTTGTAATACCAAATAGATACTATAATAGCTTTTAAGTGAGGTGAGTAGAGGAGCGAGGTACTGCTTGGTAGCTTTGTTAAAATAGAGTACTGGTGATGGTAATGTTGTCTTTCAGCAATTAAGCTTATTGTCTTCTCAAATAGTAACTGACTAGGTAAAGACTTTATCAATTCATCAACCCCTGTCTTTGGAGATTGGTTAGATGGTCATGTGTTTCATTGAAGCAATTCAAAATATTGAAGCATTGTGCATTGCTTCAAGCATTCTTTTTGAATATTTTCAGAAGCACACTTATGATTGCTGCCATGTTGTATATTTTTTATTTCTAATTTTGTAAAATTTTGCTGCTTCACACTATTATTCATTTTTAAAAAATCTCTCATTGATTTTGGCTGTAGAAATATGGTAATAGAGCAGTTGTAGTTGACTTTTAAAATATAACAGAATTTTCTCAACATCTCTTGTATCTCAGCTTTCATTGTGTGTGTTCCAACTTCAGCATTGTTGCTGGAATAGAACGATATGAGACTTTTTATCATATAAGGAAAATATGGACTCTCAATGTACATCAGTTTTGCTACCTCCCCTTACCTCAATTAAGTAGATTCCGGTGAATAAATTACCTTTATAATAAGTAACCATTGGATTTAGTGGGCCTGCATTTTGGTATTCTTACCAGCAAGTGGAATATTACGGGATTTTTGTTGTTGAAGCAGGCTGCATAACAGCACTAGCTGCTCTTCCATCTTGTTTAAGGACATTGTGTAAGTACACAGCAAAGTGGTTCTATAATCTCCAATAAGTCAGGAAATTAGTCTTTAGTTGAAGAAGAGGGGAAGAAAGTGCTAGACTCCCTTTGTGCTCTCTAGTTCTGTTCATTTTACTGTGCTGTCATTACTTTCTGAACACACAGCTGATGAGTATTTATGACTCCTAAGGCACTCACACTTCACCATGTTTGTTCCATTGTCAACAACAGCTGTCCATCACTGTTCTTTACCAGTTTTCTGTTCTATACTACTTCAGTCAGATTCACCACATCAGTGCGAGACACCAGGCACTCTTCTGGCGAGCAAATAAAGCTCGAGTGGAATTGAATGCTCTGTGAACACCCTATGCTGTCTTACTTAAAGTAGGTCTCTGGTTGGTTGTTCGTGCAGGTCCAAACATCTGATGTATAAGATATAAAAGTAGCAAGTTTGGTAATACCAGCATTCTTTTTGTGTACTTTACAATATAATTCAGAAAGAAGAATTTGGGTAACATTTTTTCTGGAAGGACTTTTGGTTCTAGGATTCATAGTTACAAGTTTGTGCACTCTTTTGTCTTCAGTGAGAGAATTAGAGAGGTTGGTATTCTATAGTAGTCATTTTACCAAACTTATTATTTAAAATTAGCCCCTATATATTTTATGAGAATTTTTAAAAAAGCAATCTTTAAATTTTTTTGTTTTGAGGTTTTATTACTGAGAACACAACATGTTTTATTTAGGTATCTCATTTTCTCTGACTTTTTTTTTCTTTATGTGTATACTTTATTTTGTGTGCATCAAAAAAGACTTCATGGATGCCATTGTTTATGAGTTTATAGTCTTGAAATTTTGACATAGCAAAATAACAAAACCCATGTTTGATGACTCCAATATCTTAATCTCTGTGGATCTTTTTATATTGTCTTTTGTTTCTTTTTTCCTTTCTCTTGGTTTTCTATTATTTTGGTCTCATCTCTTGGTATGCCTGATGGTTCTTAATGATTTTTAGATATTGTATATAAAAAAATTATAGATATCATTTTAGGCTGTTTATAGTGTCATTTTTCCCCAGAAAGGATTTACTTTTGCTTGTAGGCAGAATCAGAGATTGAGCTGATTGACTGCTGGGCCTCAGAATTTGTGAAGGCTGGGCAATTCCTAGTCTACCCCTTCTTCTAAGATGGGGTCCCACCTGAAAGCCTTCATCTTCCAAAGCTCCTCCTCATCCATTTGTCTACCCAGTGCTGGAGACCAGCAGAGCTCTCTTCAGCTTTTCAACCTCCTGGGTTGTTACTTTATGCTCAGCTTTTCAGCCTTTCACCACTTTTTGAAAATTGACAAATGCCTTAAGGGGAAAAACAGTCCTAAATATTAGCCTAACCTCCTTGTGTGCTTGTCTTCTCTCTGGGAACTTTGTTCTTCAAGTCCTCACTGCCTTGGTAGCTCTCCAATGTCTTGAGACAGATTTTGGGGAGGGGGCTCCTGGTTCTTCTAGTTCTCAGCAAGAAGATTGGTGTACTACAAGCTAGGCAGTCATTTTTGGAATCTTACTTATATTTGAATGTAAATATTCAGATATTAAAGATAAAGATATATATAGCATGCCTCATTTGCATTGCTGAATCTTTTTTTTTTTTTTTTTTTT
>VBSM01001044.1:18622606-18639204 GCA_008086735.1 Cheirogaleus medius | reverse complement strand
ATCCTCCCACCTCGACCTCCCAGAGTGCTAGGATTACAGGCGTGAGCCACCACGTCTGGCTGCGTTGCTGAATATTGTGCTGGTTATATATGATAGGAATCTGAGAAGTCATATGATCCTTTATAATATAGAAATTCAGGAATGCCAGGAATACCATTGAATAAGGCTATTTGGCCAATTTTTAAAAATCTGCCAGATTGATTTTTAATTCTTACATGTATTATTTATTGCATATATATAAGCCATCATATTTCTTATATTCTCCCCTTTTCCTGTTTTTCTATTGAGTTGCTATATTCTGATTGATTGGCAGAAGCTCTTTTTATCTTAGACATATTAACTCTTTGCCTATAATATGTGCTACAAATGTTTCTTCTCAGTGTGTCATCTTTTGAATTTATCATTTTTGTCATACAAAAGATTTTTATGTATTTCTTGCAGTGGTTAAAATATGCCATCTTAAAAAATTCAGCCTTGCTTTCTTGTAATAGTGTTATGATTTCCTTTTTTTTCTTAATATCTAAATCTTTGGTCCATATAGAATATGTTTCTGAGTATGAGAAACGAGATATAGGTATCTAGCTTAATTTTCCACATGGCCAGCCAGTTGCTTTTACACTATTAAATAATCTATTTCTCCAAGATATCATGTGCTACTCTTATGATAGGGTCTATTTCTAGAGTCTCTTATGTTCCAGTAATCTATTTTTTTTTTTTTCACCAGAGGCTATCCATTTTGTTTATTGAGGCTTTGGATGAAGTTTTATAATCAATAAGAACTTCTTCACCCTTAAAAAATATCTTAGTTCCACAGATTTTTTAAAGTGGATTTTATTAATTTGGATAAGTTAAAGCCTTTTGAGATTTGAATTAAATGTTGAATTTGTAGATTTAATTAGGTAAAATTGCTATCTTCATAATTCTGAGTTTTCCATCTCCTTTGGTAAGTTTTACTTCAAAAATAATTTCATTTAATAAATGTTTATTCCTGGTTTGTTCTTAGGAATTTTGTATATGCTATTGCTATTATGAATGGGATATTTTCTTCCATTTTGTTTTCTAACTGGAGAGAGCTGTTTATTATTCAGTGTAAATTTTGTAATTGGGCCACCTTTCTGAATCCTTTTTCACTCATTCTTTTGGGTTTTCCAGGCACACAAATACATTTTCTTCAAATTATCATGTTATTGTTTCCTCCTTTCCAGTGTTGATACTACTAAATTCATTCTTGTTTCTAATTGCACTGGCTGCCTTTTAAAAAATATTAGACAACAGTGGTATTAGTTTATATTTTTAAGCATAATCTTAACTTTCAGTTATTTATAAGAAGATTGGTGTGTTTATTTCTTTAATTAAAAAAAACCTATTGGTTCTTTTCACCAGCTTCTCTGTGTTGTACTTTTTCCTCCTAACTTTATAAAATAATCAATTATTTCTTTTTCTTCTTGGTTTAGTAATGAAAGTATTTAAGACCTTAACTTTTTCTCTGAGAAGACATTTATGCATATCTTTCTGGGTTGATTTGTATTAATTTATTACTCTTTTCTATATTCCAGTTCCACAGTTTGAGTTCTGTTTTCTTCTGATCAAAAAGTCATATGGAAAGGAATTTTAATATTTCTAAATATTTTTTGGTTATTTTTACTTTTGTGATGAATTTCTGTTTACTTACCTTATCACCAGTGAATATGATTTGTATGGCTGCTATATTTTAGAATTTATTGATTTTTTTCTGTGTCCTTATGGTCAAAAATTAATGGTGCCTGGATATTTATAAAGTAAGTGCACACACATATATAATCACAATGCATACATGCACGCATACATGTATTATATCCACATATACATATGAGATCTTATTATGTTATTCAGAGTGTTTATATCATGATTTTTGAGGGATCAAATTGATTTATTAATACCAACAATTAAGCACTAAGTGAATTTACCCTGTTTTATTGGTCCTCTTGCCTTGCATTTGATCTTGTTCAGTGTTAATGTGATCCATGTGTTTTGGAATTTTGGAAATTGTTGAGTTGGAGGTAGGTTCTAATTTTATCTTTGTCTCTCTGTTTATTTTTGAATTCTTTACTTCTTCTCTCCCTCTGTTAATTTAGAAGTAAAGAATAAATTCTATAGTTAGATCACCTGAGAGGTATCAGAGAGGGGAAAAAGTGGGCCTGTTCCTGAGTTTGGAAATACAAATAGAATATGAATGGTGTCTTAGTCCATTTTCTGTTGCTTACAACAGAATACTTAAAATTGGGTAATTTATAAGAAGAGGACTTTATTTCTTACAGTTATGGAGGCTGAGAAGTCCAAGGTCAAGGGGCTATATCTCATGAGGGCACCTGCTTGCTGGTGGGGACTCTGCAGGGTTTCAAGGCATGCAGGGCCTCACACGGCAATGGGGCTGAGCGTGCCAACTCAGGCCATCCTCTTCTCATAAAACCACCAGTCCCACGCCTATACTAAGCCATTAATCCATTAATTCACCTTTTAAAGACCCCATCTCTTAGTACTTCCACATTGAGGGTTAAATTTCAACATGAGTTTTGGAAGAGACAAATATTCAAACCATGGGTAGAGGTATGTGGGTCTCTAGACAAGGGGCAGGGATAAAAAAATAAGAATGAAAGTAGGATGAACTATAAAGTGCATATGGAATGTGAAAAGAGACTGTCTTTGGAGTAGAAAGTTTGAAGAAATAGGAAGTAAATGTGAGTTAATGAAGTGGGACCAAATTTTGGAGGATCCTGAAAGCTAGGCCGTATGTACACATTTACAGAGTCAGCCTGTGACAAAGCTTGCTGCATGGGATCATCTCTGGTGCTTGTTTGTGTTGCTCTTACATGTTCATATTCTCTTATTCCAAGAGCTCAGAGCAGTACACCATGATTTACACTATGCTCTAGTGCACATTCTTTGAGTTTTATTTTGCATTTGACATTCTGCCTCTGTGATTTTTGAAGTGACAGTAGAGGTTGGTAACCTTCTCTAAGACATTTTAAGTCTGTTAAGTTGTGGATTGGTCTAGCAGTCCCTTCCTTCAGTTCCATTCTTCCCCTTCCTCTTCTACCTTGCCTACTACCAAAACTATAAATATAAGTTTCCTCCATCTGCATACACTGAGCAGATGAGATGGAAATATGCCAAATATGAGTAAATGGCCATCTCTGCAGGCCTGAACTGTTTAGTTGTCCCTCAAGAAGCATTTAGAATGGTGGCTTACTGTGAATTGAATGGAACAATGAATGATGAATGTGGTTGCCAACAATAGTTTTTGAGTGCCCATCAAGCACAGATCTCTGGGTAAAGGGTGGAATCCGGGACCTTGCAATGTGATATCACTGAATTTGAGAATGTTAGCTCCTCAGAAATGTCATTTTTGCTCCAGAAAAGAATGTAGAGAACTGAGGGTTTTCCTTTGGCTTTTGCATAAACATATATATTTTTTTCTATTCCTAGGGGATTCCTTCTCCCAGTTCCGGTTTGCTGAGGAGAAAGAATGGGATGGTGAAGCATCATGTCCAAAACAGGTAAGGTAAAAGTTTGTTTGGAATGTGGATTGGCCCCTCTCAAGGCTGAAGGCTGGCACTTTTTGCATCCTTGTTGAGATAGAGTCTTCCTGTGGAAAAGAGTAGTAATTCATATCCAGTCTATTCTCAGTTACCTAAATTGTTCAGAACATTTTCAGAGGGCTAAAATTATACAAGTCCTTGAAGCCAGAGTTCACCTTTCTACCTGGTCATCTGTGTGTATTACTCATGTGGAGTGGGTCGTGAGGCAGAAACGCAACAGTCATGATTTTGACAAAGTGGATGACTTTGCCATTTGGGTTTCTTCCTTTTGCCACTCTGTGTGACAATTCCCTTAGAGCTGAAAATTAATTTTTTGTCCCTTGCTGTTTTTGGTGTTAGGTGAGAAAACCCTTAACCCCTATAGCTGTAAATAACTCTTCTCCTACGATTAGGAGAATAAAGATATAAAATAGGGACAAATATTATAGAAGTGTTTTAGTGAATCCATGAATTCCAAATGCTTTATTTGCTTTGTGTTTATGCCATGTTTTCTTCCTAAGGAGTTCTGATTATTTTCCGAGAAGGATTTCACTGATTCTTATCATATGAGAGATGACAGATATTCTCCCCTTTTAAAAATATACAGAGAATTAATGGTGGCTTGTCACATGCTCCCCAGCTGCAGGGCTAGAGCATAGCATCTGTCTAATCATTTTATCAGTCTGCCCACTGCATCAGAGTGGTGCCTGAAACAGCAGGCCAGAAGCCCAGGGTTGAGGCGCTCTCCTCTCTGTTCTGCTACCAGCTCAGCAAACATGCTGTGGGTGGCTCATTCGATCTCTGAGCTGGTTTTATGCTCAGTTGTTTGGGGTGGACATTGACTAATACAGGTCATGGGGAGGGGAGTCACTTGTAAAATGACTGCCTGGCACTTTACAAAGAGTATGTTATATATAATATAGAAAAAGTTGAGGGAATAAAAATGTTGGCCAGGCATGGTGGCTTGCGCCTGTTATCCTAGCACTTTGAGAGGCCAAGGTGGGAGGATCGCATGAGGTCAGGAGTTCAAGACCAGCCTGAGCAACATAGTGAGACCCCTGTCTCTCCAAAAAATAGAAAAATTAGCCAGATGTGGTGTTGTGTGCCTGTAGTCCCAGATACTCAGAAGGCTGAGGCAGGAGGATCACTCGAGCCCAGGAGTTTGAGGTTGCTGTGATCTATGATGATGGCCACTGCTCTCTAGCCTGGGTGACAGAGCGAGACTCTGCCTCCAAAAAAAAAAGAAAAGAAAAAGTTTGTCTTTGTCTTAGCTTGAGTCTGTTTGAGCATATGTCTGAGGTCCTGTTTAGAATTGTAGGACAAGTTGAAAACAGACAAACTGAGATGGTTGAGGAATACAGTGAAAGCCAAACAATTCTCATTTCAACTCCTTTTGAACCTTATTGGCTACCAGAGAATATTGCAAATATCTTGAGAGTTTCAAATAATTCTAAGCTTCTTAATTCATCAAAGCAGGGAGCACTTGTTATTTGCTGGACATTTTATTAGAGCTTATTCAGAATGAATAAGACAGAGAGCAGTGCCTGTTCATTGCTCCGGGCCCCTGAGCATAATGGCTGAGCTTTGGTATGGTAGATGCTCAGGAGATACTTATATAATCAGTGAAAAAGAACGCCATGTAAAATAAGTGCTGTGATAAATGAGCTAGTGTAATACTGTGGGAGACAACAACTTTGGGCTGGAAATGATTAAGAACAGTACCATGGGGACAGGTCATTTGAATGGGCCTTGGTGGACAAGTGTGATTCTGGCAGGTCCTGCCTGAGGGAACATCATGAGAGTGATGAGATCAGAGAAACCAGGCTGTGCTCAGAGAAAGGTATGGCCAGAGCGTAGTAGTTCCAGGGGAAGAAGCTTCAGTGGCAGGTCTGGGCCAGTTAGTACCTACGGTTTGATCGTCTGTCTTTTCAGAGAAAGAACTCTGTGCAGGGGTGGGGAACATGTGGCATTCTCATTTCAAGATTGTTCTTTTTTAAGCACCAAAGGAGGCAAGAAAAGCTTCGTCTTTCTCTGTTGCACCCCTTTTAATAAAAGGATTTGTTCCGTAGGTCTGGATTCAGTCAAAAGGCTGCACTTAAGGACCTAGAAGGCCACATGTGGCCTTAAGGCTGCAGGTTCCCCACCCCTGGGAGACACAGACCTGATGTGAATCCTACCGTGTTTCCCCCAAAATAAGACAGGGTCTTATATTTATTTTTCCTCAATAAGACACCCTAGGGCTTATTGTCAGAGGATGTGTTATTATTTTTAAGTACGGTACAACAATCTACATTTATTCAAATATAGTTAAGTTGTCTTCTTCTGGAACATCATCATAACTCTCCAAACCCCGAATTCCATCCTGAATTTCTTGTGACTCTATTTCCTTTAGAACCATTGGCTCCAATCTCTCATGTCAGCAATAGAGCTCCCATGGGGCAGATGAGAAGGGCTGCTCGTCTTCTTTACCGCTCCGCGACGAAATGCATGGGTTGTGCAGATATGCTGTGTAGCCACGCCCATCACTAGGTCTTATTTTCGGGGTAGGGCTTATGTTGCGCAAATGCTTAGAAATCCTGCTAGGGCTTATTTTATGGGTAGGTCTTATTTTCGGGGAAACACGGTAGTTCTGTACTTAGGTAAACTTCTTTCCTTCTCTGTTTTCTCATCTGTAAAATGGAGCTAATAATAAAATGTGATATAGAATTAAATAAAAACCGTAAAGCCCTTTAGTGCAGTTCCTGACACATATGAAACACTCAGAATGAGCTGTTATTACTAATATTATTTGTTAACAAAGCTTTGTTTAGCAGGACCACGGAAATGGTTAGATTTGACCTGAGCAATATTGGGAAGGAGGAAGGGATTGAACGGCTGGGCTGAGAGGCTGGAGGCAGGGAAACCAGCTAGGAGGATGTTACGTTGGGTGAATGGGAAAGTGTGAGAGCCTGGCTTGGCACAGGCAGCGAGGGTGGACGAGGGGCTGTGGGTGGGTAGGTTTGCAGTGGGGGCTGTGGCCAGTGGCCAGATGTGAGACCCAAGGACAAGGAAGATGTGCTGTGGTGCTTAGCTTTCCAGCCTGAGCCACCGGGGAGGGTGGTGGTGCTGTGAATGGAACAGAAGAGTCGAAAGAAGCTAAGTTTGATTTTTAGTTTGAGGTATTGGTAGGATACGTCTAAAACTGAATTGATCATTTCCCTATCAAAACTGTTTCCTGTCTCACTTTAACTCCTCACTAAATTTTCTTTCTTTTCTTTTCTTTTAAACATTTCATTGTCAGTACTCATAAATTTTCTTTTTTCTTGCTTACTTGAGAGAGAAAAGGCCAGGAATTGGTGTGTGTGTGTGTGTGTATTTATGTATATAATAATAGATGTTGTTCCTCATGCCCTCCTGTGTCCCCAGTGTGACCAGTGACACAAGAAATAGAGGAAATAATGGGACATGTTGGAACCCTGGCAGACAGGGACCCAGCACTACAGCTGTGACTTGCATTCATTGCTCTGTGGCTGGCGAGCAGGCAGGTGAAGGGGACATGGCCGGCAGTCGGGGTGCTCTGCTGTGGCCGTCAGCCCACTTTACCACGGGCGCTGGTCTCTTGGATCTGTGAGTGGGATTTTCAGATCTTTTCTTTGGACAGTGTGGGGACCATGTAAGGAAGGAATGGATGGGAAGAGAACTTCTTTGGTTGAAAAAATAGAACTATTTTTTAAATGGCCTGAAGCTTTCTTTACTCCATTTTTAATTTCTGTTGACACAGTGACTTAATGATTCAGTAGACCTTCCTTGAACAACTGCTGAGTGCCGGGTGATGTGCAGTGGTTCCTGAGGGCCTGGCTTTTGAAGGTGTAGACTCTCAGACACACTTGTCCAGATAGTCTAGTTCTATGAGTGAGGCTTGAGAATCTGTGTCTTAAAAAGCTGCCCAGCTTATTCCAAAGTGCCGCCCAGTGTGGGCACTTTGGCCCTTAATGGGACAAAATGATGACTAAAAAAAGAAAGTCATCTTACATGGTGGCATTTGATGGGAGGTTCTTGGCCACAGGACTCCTGCAAGGAGACAGGGAGAAACCACAGAAAACACTGGTTTGAAGTGTTGCAAGGACCTTGTGGAGGTGGTGCAACATCAGCTGGGCACTAGATTGTGGGTGGGAAGCAGGAATGTGGGAGAAGAAGATGGTCGAGTAGGGGACACAGCTGAGCTTCATTCAGAGCACAGCTCATGAACACAGCCAGCCATTCCCTGTATCTTTGGTCTCACAAACTTGTTTATAATATTCCTTGTAGTCATGTTGCACGTGATGCGAAAGAGGGCAGAGGAAATTTGGACACTTTTAGCTAGATCCCAGCACATCTCCACAGCCCCTCTCTAGAGAACTAAGAGAGGACATGGGACTGGTGGCCAGGAGTTGCAGAGTCAAGTTCTCTTTCATAGACTGGGAGAAGGGGATCTACACGATGTGACTCTGCGGACACTTGGTGGTGGGAACGGTGAGATTTCCTGCTTAAAATGTGGTGACTTCCCCGTGGGAGAAACATTCGGGATCACCATTTTCTAGGGGGTTGAGAGAGTTTTTCCAAACTTGAGAACAAAGACCTGGCCATGCTGGTCTTGATCATAGCACTTAATGTGCTGCATTCAGGACTAAGGAATGGCCTGAACACATACTGAATTTCTCATGTTCTTATCAGGGCTTTGCTGCCATCCATCCTGTTCCTTAAATACAGCATATTTTTTAGATATAAAATCCCTTTTTCCAGAGCAAATGGTCATATTCGGTGCTGCCAGGTTGCCTATCTAAGAGCTGGCCATCTCAGGACAACTTCAGAAGGCCAGCTGGAAAGCCAGATCCTTCCCTTCAGTCCCCATGTCCCACTGTTGTGTGGCTTAGGGGTTAGAGTGGGTCTGGAGGTAGTGGCCAGGCTCTGCTTGAGTCCACCAAGAATGTGTCTCCAACTCTAGTCATTATAAACCCATCTACCTGAGACATTCCTGCATTGAGGTAGAGAGTAAACTAGACCACTGGATTTTCTTCAACTCGAAGGCAGTGATTATAGGATGGTGGTCCTTGCTGGCCTGCGACAGTGCTTGGCAGACTAGGAGGCCGGTGGTATTCGCCTCTGTATCTAACATCATTGCGAACACCCTTTAGTTTTTTGCTTCCCATGAGTGGCCAGGACACCTAGCAGCAGCTGTTAGGGACCATGGGATTCCCTGGAATGTTTTCTCACATAGCGTCAATTTGTGAGGTCCGTGCATTGACATGACTTTGCTTCTGTGAATGGGAAAAGAGTCAAAGGAAGCGTTTAGTGTGGGCCTCACACAGGGTGCAGCTGGCTAGAGGCTAAGCTTCCATTCTCTGCTTTCTACTTCAAAGAGAAGCATTTGGAGACACCTGTCAGCCCTATTTCACCTTTTAAACAGCCCTTCCCTCTTCTCCCTAAGGCCAGCAGTCTGAATGTAGGGGTGGTATCCACTTAGATTTTATTCAATGCTTATTTTTCTTTCCGCTTGCCGGTAATTGCAAAGGCCTCCCAGTTTGTAGGTTACTGAGCAACCTTGCCATGCGGGTCCCCACTGCCCTGCTGCTTTCCAACAGTGTGAGCTGCGGCTCAAGAAGGTAGTTCTGGTTTTGTTGGTTTTAATGTGGAGCTGATAGAAACTTACAGCACATCAAGTGTGATTTATGATCTGACTGACTCCCAGCCCAAAGTAACTCCAGTGGATGATTTATTTACAGTTACTTTCTTTCATCTTCTGCTGTTTTATTTCCAAAAGGTCATACTTAATCATCACCTGATATTTTATTTCTTTTTTTTTTTAAATATATATATAGAATTCAGCACTTTACGTGGATAGTGAGTCACTGGTTCGAGCCCTTCAAGAACTGCCTCTGTCACTGCGACTCAACGTTGCTGCTGAGTTGATTCAGGTAAAAACCCCGAAGGCTTCTTCAAGCTGGTGTGGATGAGGGCAGGAGAAGAAAAAGAGGGGAAAACCTCCCTCTGCATGATGTCTCAGACTCAGCTTTTCATAGAGCTGAGGGTTTTGTATCAAGGCAGCCTTTTGTAAAGTTGAAAGGAGAATGCAATAATTTTTTAAGTTATTCTTTTCAATTTTATATTTGAAAGATTTTAAAGGATCAAATGTAATGGAATTGAATGAAATGTAAAACTATAAAGTCTGGCTGTTATTTTACTCAAAATATTCCTATGCCAGACTGTGTTAGGCACTAGGAGCACAGTGGTAAGTAGACAGACATGGTTCCTGCCTTCCTGGAGTCTACTCCATTGGGAAAGATGGACATTAATCGAATCAATCACATATACACAAATGGCAGTGAGTCCATTACAGTGAAGTACAGTGTGTCATGAGAGTAGACCAGGTTCTTCTGTGGTGGTGTTAGGAACACCTTTCCTGAAGGAATGACAGATAAGCTGAGGTGTCTAGAGTAGAGGAACTTTTGGACTGGAACTTAAAGGAGAGGTACCCAATCAGATCCGCATTAACAAAAACGATGATGATGATGGAGAGCAGACTGTGGGATCGGAGCGTGTGTGTTTGTGGGCAAGTCTGTGCACGCACAAGCAGAACAGATGAGGAACGTTGGGAGACCAGCACAGGCTCCAGGTGAGTAGCATGGTAGCTGGGACTAGGACAGTGACAGTAGAGATGGCAGAGAAGCAGACTTTACGGAGAAGTTTTTCAAAGGTAAATTAACAGGGTTTGGTAATATATTGAAAACAGAGAGAGCGCAGTCAAGGAAGAAATCAAGGTTTTCCAGCTTGTGCAACTCAGTGGTGTAGAGGGTATCAGGAAGGGTAAGGTTTGAACAGGATGAGTTTGTGCCTCTGAGCTATCCAAATGGAACTATCCATCAATCGGATGTAAAAATCTGTAGTTCAGAGTTAAGGCTAAAAATAAAAATTTGGGAGTTGGCAGGATGAGGTGGCAATTGATGAACTAAGAGAGGAGGACACTCAAGGACTATACCATGAAGGACATCAAAATTTAACTGTGGCTTGATCGAGTTAACAAAAAGACCCTAGCAACGGAAACAATAAGCTTCCTTCTGTGGCAGAATGTGATGCTAAGCTTGAGCATGACGATGAATTGGTTGCCCCCCCCAGTTGCTGTTTCCATTGCACTTACGAGCCTAAAATCTGGGACAACAGGCAGAGTTCAGGGCTAGAGGAGGACAGGTAGGGACAGGGGAAAAAACCGGAAAAGATTGCATTTGCCTGTGATGGGGGATCACCCCAGGGGTTCTTTAGACATGTTTTGGGGTGTTTGGGAGCATACTGCTGGCTTTTCCTGCTGGGTGTCCGATGATGTCCAAAGTTCCGTAGTGCTTGGTTTGAGCCACACGATGAGGAATGCTTAGCAGGACACAGCAGGGAACACTGAGATAAAGGATCCAGGACACAGGAGAGAGAGGAAGGGGTGTGTGAGCATTTGAATGTGAAGGATGTTATGTCAGTGGCAGGCATCACAGTAGAGGTATAAAATAATTACAGTAGCTTTGAAAACCTGGCTAAATCATTTTTAAAATCTGCCCCTACCATGCTGTACAGCAGTTATTTTGCACATTAGAATCACCTGGGAAGTTAGCGCCAGACACCCATCCAGACCAGTGAAATGGCTCGAGAGGACCACGCCCCAGCTTTGCCCTGCACAGCAAACAGTGCTGGGTGTTCATTCCAGTTTACGTATAAAGCTGTATGGTCTTAAATGTCTGTTCAGGGTGCTTATTTATGTGAAACTGAGGGGTCAAGACCCCCAGGTGAGGTTGTGCCTCATTCTGAACCTGCCCACTGTGAGGCCGTGCTGGTCCAGGGGGCCTTCCCCTGACAGCAGAGATTCTCAGCCTTAGATTGTAACCTTATGTTACAGTCACCTGGGGAGTTTTTAAACTTTTATTAATGTGCAGCATAGCTACAGGAATGTGCACTCATAAGTATTTATACCCATGGAATCAGCATCCATCTCAAGGCTCAGAATATTGCAGGTATTCATGTCTCATTACAGATTTAAGTGGAAACTCAAAAAGGCCCATGGTACTGTCAGTTTGCAGCCCAGCGTTAGGAAGACATGGGCCTTTTAATTCCAACTCCAAGCTAGATACTTAGGGCCAAGGTGGGGGGAGCAGGAGGTGCAGTGCTGTCGTGTTGTATTGTGGGCTCCCACGTTTACCCCAGATGAATCCAGAGGGGCTGTGTGGTTCAGGGCCTGGACTGGAGACACTTTGTGAATGAACTGTCTGAATTGAGTTTCCTACCCTACAAAGTTTGACCGCTTTCTTAGCCTCCTATGTTTTGTTTGTACTTAAGCAAATACGGCAAGACTCACATTTTTAACTTAGTTATTATACTTTTCCTTCAGGCCACAGTTCCTTTGGAGCTTCCTCAAGTGAAACCAAAGAGAAGTGATGACGGCAAGAGACTAGGGATGCAGCTGAAGGGGCCCTTGGGGCCTGGAGGAAGGGGGCCCATCTCTGAGCTGAAATCTGCCGCTCCTGGCTGCCCTGAGTCCCTGGGCAAAGACAGCCTGAGCCTGGGTCCTACGAGGGCTTCTCAGAAACCCGCTTCCCCAGCGCAGTCAGCAGCAGACCACCTAGAAGAAGAACTAGATCTGTTGCTTAATTTAGATGTGCCTATAAAAGAGGGGGATAACATCTTACCAGATCAGACCTCTCAGGACCCGAAATCTGAGAAGGATGGGGACGTGGCCCAAGAGGAAAAAGGTATGGTTTTCATTTTATTCCCCATCCAGCATCTTGATCCTGGTGTGTCTGTGAGAACGGCCCACCCACATCACATCCGTACACATCCCCGTCCGTGTCTGCCATCGATCGGCGTCGTCCACTGACATCTATTTCTGTGCTCACATCTCTGCTTCCCCCTGAGCTGACCTTTCTGACAACATTCCTCTCACTCTGTATACCCAGCGTCCAGAGCTGCTACCTGCCTGATTGCATATAAACCTGGGGCTGCAAATTGAACTGCTGCTATCAAAAGGCATTAGCATACCCGTAGCTCTCAGCTTTTCACCGGCAGACCTTTTAATCGACTGAACAGGCCAACTGTTCATACTTCTTTCTTGCTATTTTTTTTTTCCTAAAAAGGAAGAACACTTTCTAATTTGTGCTTGCTCTGTGAGCTGGTGGCCCATATGATGCGGCGAGGCCCGAGGCGATTACTGCATTCAAGAGCCTTTAATGATTTTCCAGGATTTTTACAACAGGGAAAAGAAAACTGAGCTGTTGGTCTTAAAAAAAAACAAAAAACGAGTGAACTGTGAAATTCAACTTCAGAACAAATAGAAGAGCAAATCTCCACTTTCCATTTATTAATTTGTTTAGATATTACTGTATCATTTTAGGGAGTAACAATGATGATGTTTCCCCTTGTTATAAGGAAAGTAATAATTAGAACTGAATTATATCCTGGAACAAACCCCAGGGGAGCTTTAAGCCTCAATTTTGGGACTAATGCAAGGTTGTTAACATTGCTTTTATTTCCCCAGTTCCTGCAAAACCATTTGTGACTGAAGAAAAGAACGTGGAACCTGAGCAACCAAGTACATCAAGAAATGTTACCGAGGAAGAGCTGGAAGACTGGTTGGACAGCATGATTTCATGAAAAGGAAAGTGCCTGAAGCAAATTTTGGTTGCCTTCTGAGTAAGGGTGGGCACAGGCTTTCCTTCGGGAACAGCCAGTTTACAAGCACGTCCCAAGCTGGTGTGTTCCATCGCGCTTGCAGCAGTAAATGCCTACCTCTGTGCTTGACAACACCTGAAATAAGACATCGAAGAGGCTTGTTGCATTTGTTTTTCTGGCTTAGTGTCTAATAGATGTCCTTAAGGGCGGGGGATGAAGGGCTCCTGTTTCTAGTCTCCTTCCTGGCACTGTTTACAGCTTAGCAGGCACTGCTGCTGCAGAGAATAGATGCAACTGAGGCATGCATTTGGCCAAAATAAACAAACACTGGGCTATGGATTTTCTCTTTCTTGTGCATAGGGGGTCTTACGTCCCTGTCCCCTGCAGTCACAGAGTGGTGCATTCCAAGAGGTCAAACCATGGATTGGTGTGTATTACTTTATTGCAGTGGGCACTTCATTTTATTTGAGGAGATTCACCTAAACAGAGCAGCTCCACTACTTACAAGAGACCATAAAGCATTACTCAGTTTTGGCATAAGATTGAGATTTTTTTTCTGAATTTTCAGTACAGTACTTTTCTTCTAATAACAGCAGTTGACAAGCTGTTACTAAAAAAAAAAAATATGAATAACCTTCAAGTGCAGTTTCATAAAGTAAGACAGAAGATCAACACAACTAATTAATGGAACTGTCCTTCTGGAACACAAACATAGAAAACTTGCATAGCTATATCTAAAGATTTTTAAGGCACTTAATCGATATTTCAGTGTCGACAAAGTGTTGGTTTTTTTCCTTCTTCCTATTTCTTTGACTGCTTAAAAGCTTTTCAAGCTGATTCTGGATACAGTCACTAGCAAGTACCATGGGAAAAATTAGACTGCAGTGGAAATGATTTTTTGTAGTTCAGACCATGAGTCACTAGTTGGATACTGTCTTATAACATCCAAGTGTTTAAAATTTCAGCTATCATGCATTCAAGACTTCAGCCTTCTCCGGGCCATGCCTCAATGCCACCATCCCAACGAACTAGTTAATTAGAACTGAAACGCTTGAAGGCATTCGAGGTTCCTTCATTCTTTGCCATGTTTTACCTTTTTAAACATTTTCTCTCTCCTACAGTGTATGTCCATTAGGCACAAAAAGCCAAATCAATCTCAAAACAGCACACTTTCTTGTAAGGGAGGCAGGTAGAAAATGTCACATTTCAAATATGTCGCAGAACCGTGAAAGGATTTTATTTCACTGAAGTTGACTGTCCCGAATTGTGGCGCTTGTTTCATTCCGATTTAGCCCAGCTGATCTTCATATTGTTTACGAAAACAGTCGCCAGCCGGGAAGAAATCCCAACACCTTTCTTGGTACATCTTCCAGACATAAGATTCCTGAAATAACGTGAACAAAGGGTACTTATTTTTAAAGCACAGTAAGCTAAGACCCAGTTTGCTTTTGCTCTCCATGGCTCCACTGAGGAAGACGGAGGCCAAACCAGCACGTTATTTCTTGCTCCATTCCCAGCCCAGGCTGCTATGGAAGCAAGAAGCCGTGTCTCCCTGGCAGTGCTGGCGGGGGAGGAGAAAAAGTCCCCTACACCCTCCCCTGACCCCCAACAAAACTGAAAACAACTCCATGTTTGCCACTAAAAATACTTAAAGATTTAGCAATAGGCTGACTGCATGTCACTTGCAATTGGCGGAAGGCAGAAGAAAGCACAAGGAGGGAACATTTAGTGCTAGCTCAGGCAGATGCCTGGAGAACTAAAGCCAGATCTGGAAACCAACTGACTCTCCCTTTGAGTGTTTGAGCTGTAAGTTTCCCTACAAATCCAATGATGTTTGAATATCTGATAACCCACGTTTCCATCTCTTGTTCCCTACCTTTACGTTTCTTTCTCACACTTAGTCACAGACGCTCTTGACACATCCTTTCACTCATCCTCTCGCACCCACGCCTCCACCTTCCCGTTGTCACCCGCACTCAAGGTCGTTACTGTTCTTAGGCTGTCTCTCATCCCGCTTTACTCCGATTCTCCTGCTCTTTGTTGCAGCCACCCACTCCTTCCTCATTATCTTTTCTCTGTAATGTTCTCCCCTCCTCCAGCTATTCTAGTCTGAAGCAGCAACCATGAGGGTTTAGGAAATGTCAGTGCTGGTTAGGAGGGATGACCATGGGGACTTTTGGAATAGACCGAGGTCACCATAGAAGTCTGGCTTCTTATTAAGTCACAGAGCAGCGATGGACAAATGCATGCAAGAGACTAATGGAATCGTCTATTTCAGATAGCCTATGCTCTGCTATGTCTCAAGACTTGGTAAAGGGAGACCTAACACAGGCGTGTGATTCTTAATTAAAGGCATTTTATTTCTCACCTGACCCGTGTGCTCTGTTTCATCCTTGTTAATCAAATACATCAGAAAGAACCTGGAACAAGGAAAAAAGGTAAAATAAATGACATAGTATTAGATATTTTGGTCAAGAAACCTAAGTTCATTTACTCAGGTACACTGGAATCAGGGTTAAAATGTTGTTTGGCATCATGCAGTCTACACTGCCTAAAAGAATCAGGGAAGTGAGGCTTAAGAACACAATTTTTTTTTTTTTTGACGGTATTGCTGTGTTGTCTGGGCTAGAGTGCCAAGGCATCAGCCTAGCTCACAGCAACCTCAAAGTCCTGGGCTCAAGTGATCCTCCTGCCTCAGCCTCCCAGAGTGCTAAGATTACAGGTGTGAGCCACTGCACCTGGCCCTTTTTACTATCCCTAAACCTTGAGCTAAGATAAGGTAGTGTTTAGGCCACTGTTTTTGTTGTTAAACAATAAAACAGTAGCCCAAACTCTTACCATATAGTCTGTAATAGGCTAATTTATCATCTCATAAAAATGTAGAATTGAAATTACATGTATATCTCAAGGATATGAGAAAGGTAGAAAGTATTTCGTCTCACTGAGTTGCTCTGGTTCTTCCAGAAGTATAGTTTTGTTTTTATAGATAGCTGGGAAACGCCAGTGTAGTCACTTGCTCTCACCACGATGCGTTTCAGGTTTGAGTTTGTCTGTCGGTGACACACAAGTATCCCCGGGGGCTGCAGCTGAACTCTCAGCTCATACTTTATGATCTCAGAGACAGTTTTCCAAAGGAACGTCTCGTGCCCTTCAGGGAAGGATTGTGAGGCTGGCGGTAAGGAAGAGAAAATAGAAATAACATCCTCCTCAGGGTGAGAGAGGCTGAACTCCAGATCTTGAGTTGTCTGAGGGTGATACTGTATCTGTAGCTTCAAGTCCTGGCCCATAGCAATGGCTCTATGACTATGTTAGTTTTAGTAAAGAAGAAGGGGAAAGCAACTAAGAAAGAAGGCCGGGCCAAAATCTTTTTTTTTTTTTTTT
>VBSM01001044.1:18540975-18611806 GCA_008086735.1 Cheirogaleus medius | reverse complement strand
ATTTTTGTGAGAGGTGAGAGGTGTGGACCCTGTTTCAGTCTTCTACATGTGGCTGTCCAATTTTCCTAGCACCATTTATTGAACAAGGATTCTTTTCCCCAGTGTATGTTTTTGTCTGCTTTGTCAAGGATTAGATGGCCATATGAGGATGGTTTTCTATCTGAGTTCTCAGTCCTGTTCCATTGGTCTATGTCTCTGTTCTTGTGCCTCAACAGTCCTATGCTGTTGTAGTTATTATAGCCTTGTAGTTTAGCTTGACATCTAGTAAACTGATACCTCCCAATTTGTTCTTTTTGCTTAAGATTGCTTTTTCTATACAGGGTCTTCTCTGGTTCCCCAATGTTCTTAATTTTTAACATCAAGGCAAGTACATCAAGAAATTTCCACTTTGAGTGTCCGGATCTGTGATCCTTTTGGTTTCCGTCCTGCTCACTAAAGAATTCAAGACTTGATTGAAGTTCGGAGTCATCACAGGTCTACTGATTTATGGTTTCACTACTTTGTATTGAGTTCTGAAATACTTAGAAAGCCACTCTTCACTTTTTATCTCAAAATTATGGTTTAAAAGCCAGGAATTGTGATGACAGACTAGATAGAAACAGATATATGTTTCTTGATCCCAGTATAACCAGAAACAAAATGCTGTAGAAAACCCACGCATTCTATTCAAGGAGTCACCATGTCAGTTACTGGGGTGGGCACTGGGGATGCAGGATATGGTGGAAAGTATAGATGACACTTCTGACTTTATGAAATTTCCAGTCTGGGAATCACCTTTAGCTAATTTATATAGGATTTTCTTTTAATCTGAGTGTTCTTCTGCTCTATTTTCTATTCCCAGGTGCTCTCCTTTGGAGATAGATCCTTGTTCCATACCATCCCTAACCTCCCCAGAGGGATCTTACTTCTTCTGCTTGTACCAGCTGCACTGCAAATAGTTTCTTATTGTTAAAGTCATCAAGAAAGAACTGTTACCTTCAGGTATGTTAGCAAAAACTGTTTAAAATATGTTGCCCCTATTCAGAATCACTCAATCTTTTCTAGGAAGGTTCCTTGTTAGGCTACATGACAGCTAAGGGTCCTCTAGCCCTTGGTGCATGCATACTTGCTTTTGTTTTCCTTCTAGTCACTCTTTTTGGCTGTAACACAGTAGTTCCCTACTCTACAGAGACCATCAAGTTGGTGATGAGGCGGTGGGGACCTCCCCTGAACAAATGCCACCTTTCTTCCAACAGGGCAGTAGACTTTCAAAAACATGTGTTTTTATTATTATTATTGTGGTTTGTTAAATCAGTTTCTTTGTCTTAAACATCTAGATGCCACTTAAAAAGTAATGCTGGTGTTACAGACTAAACTGCTAATAGATTTTATCTCTGGGGGATGGAAATAACAATTATTTTGTCTTTGTTCTTTGTGCATTTCTCTGCTACTTGATTTTTTTCATGGATTGCATTTAGAATCTAAAATAAAAAAATAGATAAAAATCAAGCCTTGCTTCCTCTACCACACTGATATTTCCTTTCTCTTAAATCCTTTATACAAATGATCTGTAACATCCAACCCAATGTTGGTCATATTTTGCCCTAAGTAGATGATTCTGCAAGTGATGCTGAAAGCCAAGGACCACAGGCTGTGGGCAAGACCCTTTCACAGACTTGATCTTACCTTGGTCTGAGCATTCTGAATTTCTTGTCCCCTGCCTAGGCATATAAGTTCCTTGAAGGTCGAAAACATATTTTTTACTTGGTCATGTTCCTTAAAGTGTAGCATAGATAACAGACCCTTCAGAAGGGAAATGCACAAATAAAGAATACATCTATATATGAATGTTCAGGAAAAAGAATACAAGATGCTCAGCCCCTTCAGTAATAAGGGAAATGTACAATGAGCTGCCATTATACACCTACCAGATTAGCAAAATTATCTGACAGTAACATATGCTGGCAAAGAGGTAGTCTCATACAGTATTGTTTAGAATGTAAATTGGAACAAACATTGCACATATCCTGCTACTCGGCAAATTCCTCTCCTGGGTCTATTCTTTAGAGTAACTCTTTGACTTGTGCAGCAGGTATAAGAATGTTCATTGGAGCACTACTTGTAAATAGCCAGAAACTGAAAATAGGTGAAACATCCACTGTCAGGAAAATGGATAAATACATAACCCACTTGCCATTATGCAAATGGTACAGCTTTGAAAATGAACAAACTGTAGCTACACCCATCAACCTAGGTGAGTTCCCAGAAAGAATGATGAACAAAAGATTCAAGTCAGAGTATAACAGACATAGTATAATTTCATTTAAATAAAGTTCAAAATAGAAGGAAGCAATATATTTAGGGACAAATACCTAGTGGAAAAACTATAAATTAAAACAGGAGAATGAATATTACTAATATCATTAGTCCCTGAATAATTAAGAATTACTATCACTAATCACTAATGAATATCAGGAAAGTAGTTTGCTACTGTGCCATGGGGGCTTTGGAGAAGCTGATCAGCATGGTCTCCAGATTCCTGGTCTGCCTAAGTCCTAGAAACCTTCTAGGTGATGCAAACATGGAAAACTAGTTTAAGCAATATTATACTGGACAGTATGGTCTTAAGCAAACATGCTCAGCACCTCCTGATGATATTCTCTGTCTCCCATTAAAGTCATAGAGATATTATATTAAATACAAGTGTTTTTAGAGGCAATAAGCTACTTTATTGAAAAGGCAAGGGAGAAAAGTCCCAGAAACCAAAGGAAAGTTTATATTAACCAGTTTCCAAGGCTGGTGAAGACAGAGTTATTGATCTGGCCACAGTACAGACTCCATTTCTTTTTCAGTTTGGCTGTTGTGGGACACTTACGGTGTGTTGATCACCAAGCGGTCCCACTGCCCCTTGATGTCATCTTCGGATGGCTGTTCTGTGATATACAGGCCATCAAACTCCAGCTTCCTGGCAATTTCTTTTTCCCTTTTGAATACCACCAAAGGGACCTAGAGTGGGAAGACACTGGTTACTCAGAGGCAGCTTTGTGATTAAAGCTTCTGCTCTCAGCATTTGTCCCTTCCACCTTCAGAGCAACAATCTCCTTTTAATGGGATTCTTAGGCTGCCCAGTTGTGGCATCAAAGCCAAATAAATCTCTTCTCACTCCTTTGGCTAATATACCTGCCTCTCCAAAGGCTGATCTGATTTGGGCCAGCCTTTAAGGTTTTGGTTAAATAGCTGATATTAATATGAACTAGACTCCTTGACCAATCCTAGTGAGAAGTGATGAGCCCCAGGGCCAAATGAGTTAGATCTCCTAAAACTCCTAGGCTGGAGGTGAACCAAGACTTAGAAAGCACAATAAACTATTCTAGAATACATTTGCCCCAGGAATATGATTAAATGTTCCAACCCTCTTCACTGTCCAGGGTCATATTTGTCTCATGGTTTTGAAGGTTAGAATGAGAGGATTGAGTTCACTCTGTACACAGTTTTTGGTACTGAAGTTTTCTTCCCAAGATTCTTCCCTTGAAGTGTTCCTGCTAGGCAATAGCACACTTATTTGTTTCCTACTATCACTCCTCACTCTAATGGTAACTCTGATTTTAGACTAGACATGGTGACATGCTAGAAAGACCTACCACCAAAGGGGAATACAGAAAGGGACAGGAAAATAATCCACTTGCCCCATCACTCGGTGTACACACACTTCAAACATGGGACAGAATTAATGAGGTCAGAGGGTACTACTGAAATCCCAGGAAAGGACAAGTCAGAATAGCCAAACTCCTCCAGCAAGGAAAGCTTGATTCAGACAGAGTCAGGGCTGGGATGCCTCTGGTGACTTGGTGACATCCTTGAGACCTTGGTCTCCAAACTCTACCTCAAGACTCATGATGTGCATATACCCCACACTGCTGCTCTATTTCCTAAACAAAGGGACAAAAACACAGATACTAGTTTGTACAGAGTGACCTCTTGCCATTTCTTTCTTTAAAACAATGAAACAACATCAAGGACATAAAAGCCTAAAGATAGGAAGGTGGAAAGGCTAATAACAGGTGTGGCACATCTCAAGGAAGCAATGACTGCTGTCAGTTAGCAGGTGTGTGGGAGGGGAGGCAAGAACACAGCTACTCTGCTGTGTTTTGAAATGACTCTGAAGAACAATAACAATACCAAGTTCTGGAGCAGTGCTGATCTCTGGGATGCAAAGCATTCCCCTTCAATCTTCTAGGAGTTTGTATGCCCTTGTAAGTAGAAATTCCACATTTTTCTTCCTTAGATAGTGTTTCTTTTTGGTTTTCTCTGAGTCATAGTATATCTGCACCCCATCTGACAAGCTGAGCTCTAGGATCTCGAACTAAGAAACGGTAGCGAACACGCTCTAGGGTTTACTATGTCCAGTCTTCTGAGTACGTTTGCGCATATTATTCCATCTATCCCTCCAGAAACTCTATTTGCTGCATTATTAGTAGTATTATTATAACACTAATTTGCACAGATGAAGAGACAGAGGACCAGGGAGGTTAAGTGGCAGAGCTGTGAGTACAACCCAGGCAACCTGGCTCCTGAATCTGCACTTTGAGAGTTGTGATGGCATCCTCACCGTGGTCTAGGGCACACGGTCTCTCCAGCAGGGTAGCTGGACTTCTTATATGGTACTAGAGAGCTCACTGGGGGAAGAAAGGACCAGAAGGATAGGAATATATTTCCTGGACTCTTCCCAGGAAGAAGATGGCTTGGTGTATAGCCAAGCACACTTCCTACACAAGAGAAGGCAGAAAAAAATGTAATGAGAAAAAGTAGTGAAGAAAATAAAATTGTGATATAGTGGAACTAGAACTGGACTTAGAATACCAAAAATTGAATTGTTGAAGACTGGTATAACTGTAGTAGTGTCCAAAGACGGCCCCAATAAACCATGTCCCCTAGTAATTCATGCCCTTCCCTGCATGCAACAGTGAATCTGGGCTGGCATGTGATCTGCTTTAACCAACAGATAGTGGTAGAAATGACACTCTGCCAGCTCTGGACCTAGGACTTAAGAAGGGCTAGCACCTTCCACTTTTGTACTCTTTTTGGAAACCCCAAGCCATCATGCAAGAAGTGCAGCTATGCTACTGGAGAGATCATGTGGAGAGATCACATGGAGAGGGAGTTATGAGAGAGACAGGCCCACCTACCCCAGCTGAGCCAGCCTTCCAGCTGTCCTCCTGCCAAGGTGCCAGGCATAGGAATATGCCATCTTGGCCATCCTAGCCCAGGTGAGCGCCCAGGTGAGCACCCAGCTGGCTGCAAATGCAGCCCCTTCACACGGAGCAGAGGAGCTGCCCAAATGTGCCCAGTAGGCCCACAGAATCAGAGAGAGAAAACAGTTGCCTTAAACCACTTAGTTTCAGAGCAGTTTGTTATGCAGCAATAGATAACTGAAACAGTAGCACATCAGTGAGTTTTCTTCTGAGATCTCAAATGGTTACAATGTAATGAAAAAGTACTTCTACAAAAATGTCAACATCAATTTAAAGATCAGAAGAACCTCTCACAAATAGCTCTCCCTGTGACAGCCTGATGACTCTAATTTTGTGAAATTCAACAAGAGATGCCTACGATGGGATGCTTCAGAGCAAGGCTTCTCACACTTGAATGCTCATACAAATCACTGGGGGCCCATGGTAGCTATAGACTCTGATTTAAAAGATCTGGGGTGGGGCCTGAGATTCTTTGGTTCTAAGTAGCTCCCAGGTGACTGCTGCTGCTCCGTGGACCTTCCTCTATCAGCAAAGTATTAGAGCAAAGGGCTGGCTGGGCTCTGAACTGACACTCCTGCCTTGAGGGGTCACATTAGATCCAGAAAGGCAAGCAGCTCACCTTCAGGCAGTAGTAGCCCACCACACAGACGAGAGAGATGATCGTGTGGACGATGGCCAGGGCCCGCAGCGTGGGTGCCATATATCCAGTGCTCTCCTGCAGAACGAAGAACACCATCGCTTCCTCCTCTTCCTCATCGTTAAAGGAATTCCACAGGTTCGCGACATCCTCTGTCTCTTCTTCTAAAGGTTCTTCAGTGACCTGGCCCAAAGACAGACTCACTTACAAACATCAGAAAGAGCCTCAGCCACTGGGCTCTCCCCACGTTTTATATTGTTAGCATAGGCTGTACAAATAGTAGTGACTGGATGTTACTTGCTGAATGAATAAGGTTTTTAGGTGACTTATTACTAAGAATCTCCCAGTATCTCTAATAATTGCAATCAAAATTTTTAAGAAGAGACAAAACCTACCTCTTGAAAAGAAAGCAAAGAAATTAAAATTAGGGAACTTCTACTCCATATGCTATAATCCCTATGCCATAGGAGGGAATCTCTGCAATGCTGGGAGGAGCATTGCAGAGATTGTGGCCTGGGAGGAGACTAAGACACAAACACACATAAGCACACACATGTGCATTCACAGGCACGCACGTGCACACACACACGCACGCACACACACACACACTCGATTATCTTCTATTCTTTCTGAGATGCCATTTACTTTCATGGCTTCGACTACCACTCTTATACAGATGACTCTCAAATCTACACCTTTGAGGCTTTTGTCCTGTAGCTCCAACTACCTGCTTGGCTTCTTCCACCAAAATGACTCTCTCAACCTCAATAAGTTTAAAACCAAGCTTTGCCACACCTGGCTATAGACTTCCATTTTTCTCCCCATGGGCAACAGAAAGCCATTCGTTTGTCCAGTAGAAAGTTGATGTGAATAAAACAATGTTTTATAAAAATTGGATTGATGGTTTTAAATAAAAAGGGAGAGAAGTAAGAAATAGAAAAGTCAGTTAAATAAAGACTATGCCAAGAATCCAGGACCATTCGTTAATTCACTCCATTAACAATTATTACATGCCTATAGCATGCAAGGCCCACTTGCCAATGTTCAAAATCTCCATTTATCTTGAGTGGAACCTCTCTTCCCAGCTCCTGTTAATTATTCCTTCATATTGGTTCTAAAGTATGGGACAACTATAAAGGCTCTCTGTTACCTTAATTCCTCAAGGAAAGAACTGTATCTATTATTCATTTTGAAATACCTTGTGGTTCCTAATATGGGGTTTAGCACATAGATTTCAACAAATATTTGAGGACTGAATTAAGCCATGACTGAAATAAGCCTGAACTATTAAAATAGTTTCCTAAATCTGTGGTCCCCAACCCCTGGCTGTGGACTGGGCTGCAGAGCTCCACCACCCCCTTCACTCCCCTCACCCCCACCCCCAACTCCCGCCCCGGCCCGGATCCATGGAAAAATTGTCTTGCATGAAACTTAAGAAACGGGAAAGGGTGGGGGAGGCACACAGCAGGAGGTGAGTGGTGGGCCAGAGAGCAAAGCTTCTGAGCAAAGCTTCATCTGTATTTACAGCCATTCCCCATAGCTTGCATCTCCACCTGAGCTCTGCCTCTCCCTCCCCTATACCCCTCCCCAACCCATCCATGGAAAAATTGTCTTCCATGAAACTGGTCCCTGGTGCCTAAAAGGCTGGAGATCACTGCCCTAAATGGCCATCTTGCCATTCTACTCATTGCTAAAGACTATTTTTTTTAAGAAGCTGATGTCTTAAAAAATTTCCTCAGCTATTATAATTTTTGCTACAATGAACAGTATAACTTCTGTTATGTTTTTTTTCTCTGTATATAGTGCACTTAGTATATAGCATATTTAGCAAAAAACCCCTGAATGAAGTATCACCTTATAAAAAAGCAGGATGAAGTTGATAGCGAAGGCTACAAACAGAGCAAGGAACCTCAGGTTGTAGAAATTCCTGGCCAGGTAATGCTGAAAAGAGAAGGACAGGCAAAAGTAGAAGAGTTTGGAAGAGAAAGGGAACATCTCTCTCTTTCACAGAATATCTATTCTGGTTATAAGTGCACATGGGACTAGTCCCACCCTTTGGTGATGACTCTTCTAAGGCAATCCTGGTTTTCTTAACACTGGAACGACTTATTTGAGGAGAACCAGAAATGCTGATTTTTAAAAAATTGCTTAGAATGATGCTCAAAAGAACCCTGCTCTGGCTTATCCATTAGGGAACCAAATGCCTAAATATGTCAGCAGCAGAGGATTCAAGCACTGCCTTGAAGGTGCTGTGTGTGTTTTCATGACCATTCCATGCAGGACATAGTCTATTTGGAAATTATGAGTGATCTAGGCCCACAAAAGACCCCTGCAACTCCCACCCAGGATGCAGCCAGATTGTGGCCTAGAGTCCTCATCCCTGTATAAGTTTTGGCCCCAGAAGCCTCTTCCTCTCTCTTCTCAGGGGCAACATTTACATGCTCACTCCCATCTTCCCTGGAGAAAGCAGCACTTCAAGACTGGAATGGTAGCTGCGTGGGGAAAGTTTTCAATCTCTCTGTGGAGAAGCCCTCACTCATGGTGCCAGGGAAGGAAGGTGTGGTCCTGGCCATAAGTAAGCCATGGTACCTCCGTGGGCAATTCATCAGAGAAAGGATACTATAAGTGGTAGCCTGTAGTGAGGACTGAGGTTGGTAGAATAATAAAGCTTTAGAGGACTAGTGTGGGAGCCCAGCCTAACACAGGAAAATTTTATCTGTATCCCATACGATCAAACTACTTCTGAACTTTTGGACCAGGGTCAGCTGAGTCCCCACATGACACACGCAAAGGACAGCCAGGAAGAGGCGTTCTCGCTCTCCTGCCAAGAAAACAGGCTGGAAGGACATCTCGCTGCTGGGCAGAGCTGCTGGAAGGCTGTGGCTCTTTCCAGGTTACCCCCTTTTTCCTTCCCTCTGACACACAAGGGGCAGGCAGATAAACGGGAAGAAAAGAACAGGAATGAGAAAAGGGAGGAAGTGTAACTAACCCAACAGCGAAACAAATCAGCCTGTGGTCTGCCCAGGCCAAGGCCAAGGCCCGCACCGGGAGTAGAGCCGAGGCCGGGGCTCTTACCAGTAGCTTGGTCTGATAGATTTCCAGCCCTTTAAAGAAATTGGCCGTGAAGGCTTCTGGCTTCTCAAGCTTCTGATCGTGCCGTCGCTTCTTCCTTTTTGTCACTTCTGCCCAAAGGTACTCTGCTTGCTCCTCTTCTTTGACTCTGTCCGCTTTTTCTCCATCTTCCGTGCTGCAGAAATGGGAAACTCACTTAGCAGGGGGGACATGGGTAGGTCTGGCCCAGAAAAGGAGACCAAATTAAAGAGAAGTCTGGGTTGAGCAGGGCAGGAGGTGGAATCATTGTTCAAGTGTGGAAACCTCAGGTCATTATCAACCCACAGTGGCCCAATGTCAAATTTTTATTTAATGAATGGTGACCACTTCAATGAGCCATGGTCATAGGCTATATCAGTTATAAACAAATCTCTATTCTTTTTCTGAGATTAGACTTAACAAATTTTTATTTTTCCCTTCAGAGAAATTGTCTTTTATTTTCTAATCCTTCTTGGGAGTTAGCAATAATACTTACTCTTCTAAGGTTAGTCATATATTGTATAAAAGAGCTTAACACAGGCCTGACATGTAATCAGTATTCAATAAATATCATCATCACTATTACATGAAGTTGTAAAGTATATGTGTTTGATCATTTGTTTGGCCAGACAGTGAATCCAATCTACTATTGAGATTATAAAGTTAATAAGATTAATAGAATGTGTTTATTATATAGCTGGGGTAAAAGGAAAACAACCCAGGACTTGCAAAATATATACATTGTTTGCATGAATAGAAAAGCGATATAATAGTAGATGCTATCAAGAACTATCTACTATAGCAATTAGAGTAGTTGATGCTACCAAAAACTTACTCTGCCTTCTCAGAGCCTACTTTTCCTTCTGCTTCATGTGCTGTTTTCATCTCTGCTGCCTGGACAAAAATAACAATCAGTCAAGGTTCCCTCAAAGAAGTGAGTTCATGAAGATGACCCATATCGTTGGCCATTTACTTCTTGGTCACAAATTTCAATGGCGTTTTCTTTTCATGTTTCTGCTTCTCCCAGAATCACTGAGTGTAAGTGCCCTGCTATATACTGAGTGACTCTGGAGAGATGCCAAGACAAAGGTTTCAAGCTTGAAAACTCAACTTTCCTGCTATTATTTATTCAACTCTAAGAGGAAGCTTGTGCTAGGACACCGTGAAAGCCCCAGGAAAGTGGTCCTATTGCCCCATGGAGTCAGAGACAAATGGGACACAGATGAAACCAAGTCCAATCAAAGACCCATTTCCACTGGACAGGCATCCTGCCTTGTCTTCAGTCCTCTTGCCACTGTACCAATCCCCGTGGTGGCCACTGCACTGAGAGTAAAATCTAAGCTCCTTACTGAGGCCTGAGAGTCCTGCACGATCCTGGCCTTTCTCTGTATCCTCGTCTCGTACCACTTGACTTGTTGTTTCCTACACTCAAACACGCAGACCTCCTCTCCTTTCCGGGAACATCCCAAATCCGTCCGTGCACGAGCCATATCCTCTGCCTGGAGTATGACTGCCCCAGCCTTTCACGTGCCTGCCATGCTTCAGGACTTGGCTCAGATGACAGCTTTCCAGGAGCCTCTTTGACTACCCTATTTCTAGTGGGCCTGTGTTCACTCTGCAACATATTAGCATGTTCATTTATTCTAACACGCAGTACAAATGGTAATTATTTATTTTTTGTCTTCTCCTACTAGAAGTTAAGCTCCATGAAAGCAAAACTGTTGTCTTTTTAAATCAACATATTCTCGTATCCTAGAACACAGCCTGGCATGAGTCCCTATTAAGTATCAAACTCTGTTCTAGGCCCTGGGCTGCATTAGGGAACAAAATATAATAAATAATATTGTAAGGATGCCTACAATTCTGACACTTCCTTCCCGGACTCTCCAAGCCAGGTGGGAGCTCTCTCTTCTGCATTTCCATAGTACCTGACATTTCCCCATTCTAGCATTCTTCATGCTTGCCAATGTCTATCTTCTCCAGTAAATTATAGGGACAATGCATTTCTCATTCACCACTGTATTTCCAGAGCCTAAAACAGTGACAGATGCATGTTAACATCTCAATAAACAATAATGGGCTCTGATATCTTCACACTTCTCTACTCTCTTCAGTGCTAGGATGACAGTGTAAGTTAGGTACTACAAGAGAGGGGGACACCTAAAACCTTCTGTGGCCAAGGGGCTTTGAATTATGCTACCTTGTTCACTTAATCTAGTTGACTGACTCTAAGTACTAATTGAATAGTGATGCATCACAAGGAAAAATGTCCCGAGCATGATCAAACTCTTTGGGAGGCTATGCCAAATCATGCAATATCATCTGGACTGTGTTAGGATACTGCAGAAGTACTATCTCACACGATTGGCCTCCTCTTTTGTTGTACTTGGTTTTCTATGCTTTCAATTCACTTAATGAATCTCTGTGCCATGAGGACTAATGTTTTAATAAAAGTTGGAAGCAAAGTGAGGGTCACAGACCACCATGTTTGAACTCTCCAGTGTAAATTGGAAGAGCACCCAATGACTAGAAACTGTGACCACCATCTAAGTCTCAATTTCCCTGCACATGTCGGAACTGGAATGACAAATATCAGGGTAATCAGAGCACAGCCAGTGTCTAATACAATGTTGGCTCCTGGGCAAATGGTGTCAGTCCTTGACTGCAAGATATGGTGGCAAGTCTTTTGCTGGGGATAAAGAAAGAGGACAGAATACAACAAAGTATGCTTACCTGTGCTTTCCTTTTCTTCCGAACAGTATTCTCTAACGTGGGGGCTTCATCCTTGCCAATAATTTCAGAGAGGTCACCCAAACCCACTTCGGGCCCATGCTTGAAGCTACCTTCTTTCTTTGGGTGCAGTCCAAAGAGGTCTGGCATCATGTCTGCATCTCCCTTCTCACCCTTTACGAAGTGGGCCAGTTCAGCTGTGATCCCTGGCTCGGTCGCCTCTGCCCTCTCCGTCTCCACAGCATCCTCATGGATACCAAATTGGGTAGGGTCAGGCATGTCACCCAGGATCTTGGTCACTCTGATGTTCTTTGCCCCTTCTACTAGGCCCCCTCCAAACACTGTGCTCCACAGGACCTGAAAGATCCCTCCCAATATGCCGAAGAACAGCTGGAATAGCCCCAGGAACAGCGTCCAAAAAAAAGAGAAGAACACCTTCACCAGCTCCTTTGCAGACATTTTTTTCACGTTCCTGTACTGCTTCCTGAGGTTCTTCAGGGTGGCCTTCTTTAGAAAGCTGGTGACACTTCTCTTCACGGAGGTACAGGCCATGGCAAATGCCGAGGCAGACTCAAAACACTTGTCTTCTTCCTCTTCACCTTCAGTTTCTAATGTGTAAGGAGCGTCTTCCTCCTCTTCCTCCTCCGGCCTGTCCGCTGAGTCGGATTCAGAGATCTGAGACGCTAACTGCATCTCAAAGATCGTGTCCTCGCAGAAGTTCACGAACAGCTCCATCTTTTCCTGCTCTCCACCTTCGTTGACGACATCAAAAATGAACTGTCGCTTAGATTCCTTCACCTGGGGCTTCTCCCACTGAGTCCGACTGGACTCAGTGATCTCGAAATAAACACGCTCGATTTTCTTGGCCCCACCCATGATCTCGATCTTTCCCAGGTACGGTTCGAAGTAATTCAGCACACTTTCTGCCGGGTCCAGCAGACACTTCAGGCGAGAGTCATTTGGCATGTGTTCAGAAAGGTTTGTCAGCAACACTGCCACGTTGAACCCTATGTCCTTGGCCGGCTCATGGAACCGGTCTACAAAATCAACGTAATTAAACATGTCATTCTCATCAGCTTCTGCACACGAAAGGAGAAAGTCAATCTCTGACTGCGTGTACTGTTTTTGCCCTTCCATGGCCTTCTGGAATTCTTTTTTGGAGATAATCCCTTTCCCATCTGGATCATATTCTTTGAAGGTATCTGAGCTGGTTAAGTCTTTAAGTTTCAAGAACATGTCAAAGAATTTCAAGATCATTTCTACATTGGTAGATGATTCTACCAGTGTGTCAACCATCTGCTTGCCAATAGTTCCATTTACCACATTCCCTGTGAGGCAGGTTCAAAAAGACATATAGATATATAAATAAACCCAAGCCATTATGTAACTCATCACGTAGCTATTTTTAGAAGACTTATGTGACCAATTAGTTAGCTCTTTTCTGACCGTGATGATCTGGAGATGGGTAGGAGGGAGCAGCAAGCCATAAAGACTACACCACTAGGAGCCAAGGGGGAAAGAGACAGAGGGAAGGAGGTGGCCAAGCCACTGCCTCGTATCAGGCCTGGGGCCTGGGAAGTGGTTTCATGATCAGATCGTTGGGGACACATAGGGATACGTGGTGTCCCTCTCATCCCCTTAGACCTAGGAGGGTGCCCAACTAGATGGCTGGCATACACACTGGCAGCCAGATGTGTCGAAAAGCAATGGGGAGAAGGAGAGGATAGGGAACAGCAAAGCTTAGAGGTTTTCCCCAGTTCATTCTGGCTTTCCTATTGATACAAAATGAGTTGATTTTAGGCTTCATCTGTCAGACCAAGTGCCTCTCACTCATTTTTTTGTTTTGGAAAATTTGGCTTTCTGACCAATATCAAATGATATCAGTGACCCATCAGAAGGATGATCTGCATGATTAGTAAGGTTAGTGCTCAGACCAATTACAGTTGTGTGAATGCCTAATTATACCAAACAGCCCAACCTTCCAGGAGGGACAGAAGCATCACCACCATGTCCTGAAGGAGATCCAAGAGTTCCTTCAGCAGCTCGATCTGACTGGAATCCTAGAACAGAAACAGGAGATACCCCTGAGCTATCTGATCCCTCACAAAGTACAGGGCAGTGAGCAAGAAGAGCCTGCTCTGGAAAGGTCAGGTGAAGGCTGCGCAGGTGTCAGGATCGAGCTCCCTTCTCGTTGTGAACGAGGACGTCTTACCCTCCACTGCTTGCAGCGTCGGAGACTCCTCCAACAGAGCTCCTTTACATTTTTCCTTTCATAGTACAAAGTGGCAGATATACCAACTGTTGTCCAAAACTACTGAACAACCCAATCCACCAAAGAGCCTTTAGATATTTCTAGTAGTTTCTGTTGTCATTTTCTATACTGGAGCCATTACCAGGGAGCTTTATGGGAATACCGTTGCAATCTAGTTAAGGTATCAAGGTTATAGTCACCAAGTGGGTTCTCCTTTCATTCTGGATTAATTTACACTCTCCTGATTCTAGTTGGTGGTGATCTGGGTGCCACTGGTCCCTTAAAAGAGTATATAATGGAAGCTAGTCCTCTGGATGGTTTTGGTACTAGTCTGTTTGGTTTTAATTCAGCAATGCAGAAAGGGCACTAGGAAGTTAGCTCTGTGATTTGTACCCTATATCGTAACAGGAAATGATCCTTGAAGATCCGAGGTGGGCAATCTGAGGGTACGATTAAAACACGTATTCTGGGTCACATTTCTTTCACAGACTCTCTCAAAGCAAACTATAGCTCTTCGCCTAGCCCTTCAACTGTCAGAGGAATTTTCCCCCACCTATGGTGTGTGTCGTAGCTACACACAAAATATCACAGAAATGTAGACTATTACAGCTGGGAAGAGACCTCAGAGACCATGTTTTAATTCTGAATGTTTTATAGATGATGAAACCAGAAACCAGCAAGGGGAAGAGACTTCCTGCAAGTCACTGGTGGGGAGGTGGCAGGACCAAGACTCTTGTTTCCAGAGCCTCTGCCCAATGCCGCCCCCGCTGACAGGGGAGTGGACGTATGACTATCAAATTAACAGCCCTCCCATGAACTCTCTCCTCCCACAAGGCCAGAGTCAAAAGGGGAAAAATGAAAGGGTTAAATAGCACATTCCAGAAGAGAGGAGGCAGATGTGACAGCCTTGAAAGTTTTATACATTATTTAAATTAAAGCTGCAAGTGTTACTCTAATCAGCCCGAAACACATCCTGAAGGTCTCCCTCATGTGTTGCCATGGAGAGAGGCAATAAACTACCACCTATGCTACATTTGTTTGTTCATAATAAATGCTCTGAGCGGTTCCGATTCATCTTGCCAGAGAGATGGGGAATGAGGAGAGGCAGAGACGGTGAGGGAGGGGGATGCAGAGATGAGAGAGAGAGGGATGTGGATTACAGAGACATGCAACATTAGACAGGTTGGACGGGGCTGACAGGTTGTGTTTATAGGTCGACAAAACAGTGACGAGGAAGCAACAAGGATTAGCACCATGGAAAGCAAATGGTGAGGCTATAGTACAAAGGGTGGGTTAGTGGGACACAAGGAAGGAAGCTGCCTTCATGCAAAAGCCTGCCTGGGACCCCTCTGGAGGCATTCATTCCTGTCTCCTATTTTGGCCCTCAGTTTAAAAATGAGACCTTAATATACATGGCTTTCCCAGCCTTTGATCAAGCAGCCACATCCACAATGGGAATACCAAGGGGGGACACGTGCAGGGAACTGGCCACGGTACCTGAGAGAGCTTCATCTGCATGTTAGCGAACACGTGGAGGAAACCGACCACCGCGTCCCACAGCCTGCTGTGGGCCAGGCTCTGCTGGTTCCCGACACAAGGGCCCTGTGGGGAGGAGGATATTCTCATTTCACTTCAACATCACGAACTGCTCTGAAACCTGCCCTAGTAAGGGCATTTGATAGCTACTTATATGGGCAGGTGGCAATTTGCAAAAGTCACATATTTCTGTAGCTCAGTGTTTTCCCAGGATATTACTTTTCCTTCTGATCATAAAAACCACATCTAGGAAAAACCACTATGGATTTCACAGTCCAGTGATTTTTCAGAGATTTTCTGTTAGCTGCAGAATAAGTTCCTCAAATAAAACCTTACACTGAAGAACAATATTTTAAATAGCTAAACGCTGTGGTTGAAACAGAGCTGAAGGGCACTCTGCCCAAACTCGCCCACGCCTTGGCCTCAGAGGCCTTCTGAGGAACTCAAGGGTGCCGTGGAGCACAGTCTGGAAACCAGGCCATAGTCTACCTATTGTTTTCTGTCAAAGCTACACATAAATGCTATAATGTAGCTATTTAATCAAGTTTTTTAAAAATCTGTGTACTAATCCTAGTGTTCAACTACTTCTAGGATTTTCTCATCATTAACCTAAACTTCAGATACAATACCATCTCTATCTTTTCTGGAAGCCAAACACAGAGGGAGGACTTCATTACCAGTTTGCATTTTCCATGCTAATAACCATCCTGTTTTTGAAGATCATTACTGAACCAACACTGCTTATCCTCTTTTCTTTATAGTCTATTTTTTTCTACCCTTTAACCAATCTCCAAATCACCCTTCAATTAGAAAGTTCTAAAAGGCACATGATATTACCTCAAGATCTAGAAAAGTCTGGGCAGGATTGCCAAGAAAGGTGAGCAGGAGAAATACCACCTGCATCCCTGATCCCATAACTTTGTTTAGAAATCACTGTTTATATACATTCTGTGTCTGGTTCCTAGAAGCCACTTGATTCTTTTCGGCAACAAAAATCAGAACAAAACTGATTGTTAAAAGAAACTCACATTCACCACAAATGAGCTTCTCGTTGATTTCTGGGTTAAGTGCTCCACGGGAAATTCTGAAGATTAGGATGGGTTTTGCAGATTTCAGATCAGATGCCTGTCAACTATGTTCAATGATCTCCTTGGGTATATCGCATTCTGTGAAACCTCAGAGCAGTCACCTGTTCCTAGGTTTATCTCCCTGTGTCCTGACGGTGCTTGAGTGACAAGGATCCATCTCTCCCTTAAAATTCTCCTTTTCGAGTTTATTGTCTTAGCTCTGTGTTCATTTGTGTACGAGAAAACACAATCTGAGTATAGCCAGTTGGCTTATTAAATGATCTTTATTAGATGAGAAATTAATGTTTTTCAAAGAACAAATTTCAGCTCAGTCATATTACCTATAAAAAAAGCCACTAAAACCTCTTGGACTCTTGAAATACAGAATGTTCTTTGGGTAAGAAATGAAGGTGCACAGGAAAAGGGGTGAAATATTTCCCATTTCTTTTCCTGTCTTTCTCTTCTGTTTCAGCAAGATTGATGTAGTAGTTGCTGATGTTATTCCTTATGAAGCCACACATGATCCTATCTCTGTAACTTTTCCTAATGACTGACCAAAATATGCTTCCTTCTCTGTATCTATGCACAGCCCACATATCCCTGTGAAGCCCGAAGCCCTTTGGGTCTTATGGACCTCACTTTCCTCTGAATTCATAAATATGTGATTTTAAAGCCCACCTTTACAATCACCTGATTATTTTAAATCAGGTAAGATCATGTTATATCAAATCATTTTCTCTGTGTGTATGTATTTTCTCAATTGCATTGTAAGCTCTTCAAGGGTAAAGGCATTATGTTATACTGATTTTCATAAGTATAGCTTAGCAGAGCATATGCTAAGTGTTTGAATAAATAAATGAGAACCTTGTTCATGAGTCTCCTGGTTATGGTAATCTGCAGATGAAGTGTGACTTTTGCTTACAAAAAATTTTTCTATTACAGAGGGCTATGCTATGGCTACTGATTTTACTGCAAATTATGGCTGAATACATCCTCTACTCCTTCTCACAGTAGCTAGACCCGCACCATGGCAATGAATAGAGAATACCATGAACAGAGAAAGACTTTAGCAAGACCTAGACATCCAGCCTGAAATTCACTTGCAGATTCGACTGACACTACACATAGTTTATGGGCTTCTGCAGTTACTTTTTCCATAGAGTTAATTTCTGACAAATTAGTAGGATCCCATGGATTCTGTTTTCAATCTCTACTCAAGATAACATCATTTATCTTTTTATTTCTTCATTCTATCAAGCATTTCTCTACTCTCCATACCTACTGAACACCTATGATGTGCCAGACATTGTTCTAGACGTGAAGAATTTTCAGTTAAAAATTTCAGTTAATAGCAAATTTTCTGTCCACTAAAAGTTTTCAGTCTAGGAGAGAAAGCAAAATGTAACTAGATAAGGCAAATAAAATGTGACAACACTATGAACATGTCCAGTGGGGGACCATAAACTATAGCTTCATGTCGAGTGTAGTAGGTACTATTGGTTCCTATTTATAGATAATAAATACTGTCAGTGTTGCGGCTGGATGCACACATAGTCCATACAAATATTCTGTAGGGAATATAGAATATGGGCATGGCAAAAATGTTCTTTTTGTTTTCAAGCATGCACTTTGTAGCACATACCTGGATGTATTCTGTAAGAGAATTGAAAATCTGCTTGGTGACTGCCAGAGCTTTGGAAAAATTGTGCTGTCCCGATTCATCAATGATGTCCTTCCCTGAGTAATACCAGTAGAAATCACTGATTGATTCCTAAAAACAAACAAGTAGAGCTTAGTATTTCTCAGACTTCGGTTGACGAAGCTAAACTTGCTGTTTAAAAAGAGAATAAGAGAATACTACATCTCTATGACCTTTTTGTTATGACAGGAGCTAAGGAGTTTGTGAATAAGTACAGAGATATCTGATCCCTGGCATCTTTCAAGCACAAATATCTCTCTGTAGGAAAGAACGGATAGGAGAGAGGATTGCCTTCAACTGGAACTGAGAGACTATGATATAAGACAATTTATTCAAAGTGAAAAAATGTACATCAAAAGTAATAATGATTGTTATCCAAATAATAATGACAGCAGCAACATAACAGCTAACATTGTGCGCTCCATACATTGTTCTAAGCACATCACATATACAGGCATACCTCGGACATATTGCCGGTTTGATTCCAGACCACTGCAATAAAGCGAATGTTGCAATAAAGCAAGTCACACAAAAATTTTGGTTTCCTAGTGCATATAAAAGTTACGTTTACACCATACTGTAGTCTGTTAAGTGTCCAACAGCATTATGTCTAAAAAATGTACATACTTTAATTAAAATATACTTTATTGCTAAAAAAATTCTAACAACCATCTGAGCCTTTAGTGAGTCGTAATCTTTCTGCTGGTGGAGGGTCTTGCCTCGATGTTGATGGCTGCTGACCGACCAGGGTGGTGGTTGCTGAAGGGTGGGGTGGCTGTGGCAATGTCCTCAAATAAGACAACCATAAAATTTGCTGCATCAATTGATCCTTCCTTTCACGAAAGATTTCTCTATAGCGTGCGATGCTGTTTGATAGCATTTTACCCCCAATGAAACTTCTTTCAAAATTGGAGTCAATCCTCTCAAACCCAGCTGCTGCTTTATCAACTAAGTTTATAGAATCTTCTAAATCTTTTGTTGTTATTTTAACAATATACACAGCATCTTCACCAGGAGTAGATTCCATCGCAAGAAACCATTTTCTTTGTTCATCCATAAGAAGCAACTCTTCGTCCATTCAAGTTTTATTATGAGATTCCAGCAATTCAGTCACATCTTCAGGCCCCACTTCTAATTCTAGTTCTTACTTCCACCCCATCTGCAGTTATTTCCTCCACTGAAGTCTTGAACCCCTCAAAGTCATCGGTGAGGGTTGGGATCAACTTCTTCCAAACTCCTGTTAATGTTGATGTTTTGCCCTCATCCCTGAATCACAAATGTTCTTAATGGCATCTAGAGATTCAGAGAGTTCTCAACTTACTTTGTCTAGATCCATTAGAGAAATCACTACCTATGGCAGCTATAGCCTTATGAAATGTATTTCTTAAATAATAAGACTTGAAAGTCAAAATTACCCCTTGATCCACAGGCTACGAAATGGATATTGTGTTTGAAGGCATGAAAACAACATTAATCCCCTTGTACATCTCCCTCAGAGCTCTTGGGTGATTATTTGCATTGTCAGTGAGCAATAATATTTTGAAAGGAATCTTTGTTTCTGAGTAGATCTCGACAATGGGCTTAAAACATTCAGTAAACCAGGCTATAAACAGAGCGCAGTCATCCAGGCTTTGTTGTTCCATTTATAGAGCACAGGCAGAGTAGATTTAGCATAATTCTTAAGAGCTCTAGGATTTACAGAACAGTAAATGATCATTGGCTTCAACTTAAAGTCATCAGCTTCATTGGTCTCTAACAAAAGAATCAGCCTGTCCTTTGAAGATTTGAAGGCAGGCTTGACTACTTCTCTCTAGCTATGGAAGTCTTAGATGGTATCTTTTTCTCATAGAAGGCTGTTTTCATCTACAATGAAAGTCTGTTGTTTCATGCAGCCACCTTCATCAATGATCTTAGCTAGATCTTCTGGATAACTTGCTGCTTCCCCTTGTATTTTTATTTTATGGAGGGGCCTTCTTTTCTGAAATAACCTCTGCTAGCTTCCAACTTCTCTTTTGCAGCTTCCTCACCTCCCTCACCATTTATAGAATTGAAGAGAGCCCTAGCCTTGCTCTGGATTAGGCTTGGCTTAAGGGAATGTTGTGGCTAGTTTGATCTTCTATTCAGACCACTAAAGCTTTCTCCATATCTGTAATAAGGCTGTTTCACTTTCTTATTATGCATGTGTTCACTGGAGTAGCACTTTTAACTTCTTCAAGAAATTTTCCTTTGCATTCACAACTTGGCTAATTGTTTAGTGCAAGAGATCTAGCTTTTGGACTATCTTGGCTTTTGACATGCCTTCCTCACTAAGCTTAATAATTTCTAGCTTTTGATTTTAAAATTCTTTCACCTTAATAGAGGCCACTTTAATAACTTGTAGGTTTATTAATTGGCCTAATTTCATATTGCTGTGTCTCAGGGAACAGGTAAGCCCAAGGAGAGGTGGAGACTGAGGAATGGCTGGTCAGCATAGCAGTCAGAACATACACAACATTTATGGATTAAGCCCACCATGTCATCTGGGCACAGTACATGGTGCACAAAAACAATTACAATAGCAACATCAAAGTTCACCATAACAGATCATGATAACAGATATAATAGTAATGAAAAAGTTTGAAATCTATTGTGAGAATTACCAAAATGTGATACAGAGACACAAAGTGAGCACATGCTGTTGGAAAAATGGCACTGATAGACTTGCTTGACACAGGTTGCCACAAACCTCCAATTTGTTAAAAGACACAGTATCTGTGGAGTGCAATAAAGCAAAGTGCAATAAAATGAGGTATGCCTGTATTAAACCTCTCAATCTTTACTACCACTCTAAGAGACATGCCCTAGTCATCTTACCCATGAGAAAACTGGAACATAGGGAGGTTAAATACATTGTTCCAGGTTGTAAATTAGTAAGTGGCAGAACCAGAATGAGGAATCAGTAAAGAGAAAAAACCCTTTTTTATGTTTGTGTAGATTTTCTCTATTTAATTTGGACTTCCTTTAAACAATTAAGCCAAGTGACTTCTCAACACTAAGAACTTTTAGACTCATCTTGTTCCCATCACCTCGTGTCACTCTTTTTCCTAGTGAAATCTGCTCTCATTTACAGGTTGTTGTATAGCTCTTGGCACTGCAGCTAGGTTTTCAGTGGCAAAATTAAAGCAAACCAACATTTTATAACAGATGATTTGGTATTTAACCACTTAGTCTTTAAACGTACTTGTTAGGCATTTGACTTTCCATGGGTGTGTGGACATATACTCCACTGTCTTCCTGACTGGGGCTTGACTGTAACCCAGGCCTTCCCTGACCTTGTGTGACTATCTCTAGCTTTTGGGAGTACAGGGGAGACGTGCCATCATCCAGGGCCTTCCCACTCACCTGCAGACGCAGAAGGTAGTCCACAGTGCTGATGATGATGTTCACGGTGGTGGTGTTGCCCATCTGAGTCCGCAGGAAGTTCTGAAAGTCTGAGAGTACCAGCGCTGGGTCAGAGCCCATCCCTGGCATGCCCTGTCAGCTGAGCTCAGAAGAGACACACTATGTGAGAAGCCTTACAAGGACACCATGTTCGGGTCCTGGCAGATCCCACCGGTCAGAGCTCTGCTCTGAGTCCTCCCAACCCGCTGACATCAGAAACTGGACTTAATGAGCCCTAAGGGGCTAGATGAAAAGGGCTGGGTAGATTCACCATCTGAAGGTTCTGAAAACAGCTTAGCCTTGGTGGCACTAAATAACATTAGCGGTGAAGTTAAAGGTCATTTTACATAGAGCTTCTTATTGAGGAATGGATGAACTGATATCTTGAGTTGGCAACTGATGGTATCAAACGGGGCATATTGAACTGAATTATAATTCTACACCTGAAAATGTCATTTTCCCTTGATAGATCAATCTGTTCCACTCACCACTGTTATGTCCCTCACAAAGTAACTGCAGGAATCTAAAGAGATCACGCGTGAACTCGTCATTCTGGAGTACTTTTTCACCTTGAAAACACAAAATATCGATGAGCCTTTGTTTGACTTCTTAACACAGAACACTTTTTAAGGTTAATGATCGCAAAAATGATAAAGGAGTTCTGTCAGAATGGTTTGGAAGAGGAAATTTGCACCAATGGTGGTAAACTCGATTAAACTGAGCTTAGGCTGCAGAGGACAATGCCCAAGAAATGCATTTGTAACAGAAAAAACTGGGACAGTGGCAGTAAATGGTTCACAGTCCATAACCCATGCTTTACAGATGGAAGACACTTCTTTAATTAAACACCAAACTGCTGATTTAAACTTGACATGCAGCCACCAAGCCTAAAATGCGTCTCCGTGAAGGCAATTAAATGAGATATCTTAGGATTCACACACATGGCAGGAACTCAGGCCAGAAACTCAAACTTACCACGCTCACGAACAATGACTGGTGATAAGAGAAAAACAGAAGAATACAAAGTAAGAAAACCATAAACACCATGACAAAATGTCTTTAGTTAAAACTGGCTCTATGAACACATCCAGGCTGGATGCTGGTTTTATCAAAGCTACTGATGGAAACATTTTGCTGAACCAGATCAAGTCTTTGCAGATTGAGAAGAAGCAAGCATGGACTCTGACCAGAAATAGTTAATTAAGGTTTTAATCAGGAAGAGAATGGCCTTCACATTCACCAGCTACTCACGCGTTCCTTCTTCAGTCACCATCCCCAGGCCTTCAGCTTTGTTCTGCCTCTCAAATGCATTCAAATCAAGGACACTTTTAATAGACAAAAGGAAACAAGGTTCAGGGCTATGCACACTGGGAAGGCAGCTGTCTAACGTCAATGCATCTGTTAACTAAGAATATCCTGTCCCTGTATTATCATAAACGGACTAACACATTACAGTGTGGTTGAAAGGCTCGTGGTTCCTTGTCTTTGTGCCACGCAGTGTTGTGTGAGAAGGCCTCACAGACCTCATCAGGTACGAGAGGGGTCATAACCACTTGGTGACTGTCATTGTTCATCCAGTTTGAGTCCTTTCTTACAGATGAAGATTTAGAAAGGCTCCCCCAATAAAGAAGGAATGATCAGTTTCTAAGATTTCTCAAGGAAAACCTTATCTTAAACTCTTAAACTGCCCTAATTAATGCTTGCCTCCCTCCTTTACCTACTTCCTCGGAGAGTCACATGGAATTGTGGTTGCCAGTGCTTAGGACGAGTACTGATGGGGGAGCCACAAACTTCCAGATTTGGAAGGACCATACCCTTTGACGATTCTGGCATCGTTCAGGAGCCAACAGCAGCCAAGATTAAGCTTTTCTTTTCTTTTCTTCTTTTTTTTTGAGACAGAGTCTCACTCTGTTGCCCGGGCTAGAGTGCCATGGCGTCAGCCTAGCTCACAGCAACCTCAAACTCCTGGGCTCAAGCAATCCTTCTGCCTCAGCCTCCCGAGTAGCTGGGACTACAGGCATATGTCACCATGTCCGGCTAATTTTTTCTATATATTTTTAGTTGGCCAATTAATTTCTTTCTATTTTCAGTAGAGACGGGTCTCACTTTTGCTTAGGCTGATCTCGAACTCCTGAGCTCAAATGATCTACCCGTGTCAGCTTCCCAAGATTAAGTTTTTCTACAGGCAATGGTGTCCCTCAGTGTTTCTGAACTTGTGATAAGTTGGTCTCATTTTTGTCCCTACTTCCCCCCCAACCTTCCCAGACACAGACATTGCTGAATATTACTTAGCCAGGAAGCCCTAGCACAACCACAAAGCCTGACAACTAGAACACTATATGATCGTGTTATTTCTAAGCAGGGCTCATTCTATTTTACTAACAGAGTCTAACTCTTTCCCCAATCTGAAAGATTTCATAGAATACAGAACACAGTTCTCAAAAGAATAGCCATATTCTTCTTAGGGCCAAGTCCATTAGGAGTCTGCAAAGCCCAGCCTTCCTTTTACCCTCAGGCAAAGAAAATGACTGTCAGACTAGAAAGACATTGGATAATTGCATAATTCAGCATCCTTTCTCCCTTTTTAGGAAGTCACATACATTCTGCAATTTAGGCAAATTTTAAACAGAAAACAGTGAAATCTCTATTGCCATCTTTGTTGTTGTTTTCCCAGAGTCTGCTGGAAAAAGGCCTCACTCAACAACACAAAATTATCCTCCACTTTGGTTTTGCTATCAGGGGAGGATAATACAGAAAAGGACATTTGGACATAGTTGCTTTGAAGTAGCAGTTTTGATTACGCATCTATGCAGTACACATTTCTGATCCTTGCTTCATCCTTAAACACCCATTTTGAGTATTTTAATCTTTCTACAGCTTAAATATTTTACAAATATGTATTATTTTTATAATCATCAAAAAACATTAAGAGATCTTAAAATTTCTGTTAGAACTCACTTGGCATCTAAGTGTAAATCACCTGTCTTTCCAAGTCATTATTATAAATGAGTTTATCAATATTAGGTATTAGAGAATATTGAGAGAACTCAGAAATTTAATGGATAGCTTCATGAGCAACATGGAACTAAATTGCCTTGATTTTTGCCATCTCTCAGTTCACATGTACTATTTTACCCTCAGTGATTGAGTTCTGGCAATATTGCATTTTCTTTTCCTGGGAGAGATAACAAACGAAAAGACTGTAGGTGGAAAAAAATTTATAGAGCTGAGAACAAGAGATCGTATTGCAGCTCAAATGTGCTCCCTTCTGTCCCAGGGTACAACATTTACCCAATCAAGTAAGGTTAGGAAAATTATGAAGTCTACCAAAAGAAAAGATGTCCTTCTAAATTTTCAAATGAAAAACATAATATTCCATTTTAAAGCATATTAATTGGAAGCAAATAAGCTCGATAATTAAAACTTAGATTTCTTTTAGAATGAGTTGCAGACTATTTAAAATACACACGAATCTTAGAGAATAAGCCGACCCTTTTCTTAGAAAGACTGCTGGCTCATTTCTGAAATGAACAAGTATGGGGACTTCATGACTCTTGGTTATATATTGTTTATTTGACAGAGGATTCTGCCATGAGGGGTGGCTTACACAGCCTGGTAGTATAAACTGAAAGCTTAAAGCTTTGTTTTTTAGGCTATATCAAAATGTTCCCATGCCAGGATGTACTTCTGTCAAAAAGGATGTGTCAAAATATGTAACCCCCACCCCAAACACCCATTCAAGTTCAAAGAATTGTTAAGGGTAAAGATTAACAAAGTACTGAGTGGGTCTAATTAAAACATAACCTTGAGTCATAGTGAGGTATTCCCCCTTTTCTCCATTCTTTTCTGGTCTGACTTTTATGGGCATGTATATTTGAGGAGACACTCAATGTACACCCTGAGCCTCCTAGGAAAACAACATGACAAAAAGGAGACAATGAAGGCTGCCTAGAAACACCACCAAAAATAGTGGGAAAGTGTGTGTTTGTGGCTGATGGAGATTACACTTTCCCCTCTGAATGTTATCTGAATGCAAACCTGAAGGCTGGAGGAGCAGTACTCACTCTCTTAGCTTTCTAAAGCAGGTGACTCCTCTCCCAATAATTCCATGGAAGGACAGTTTATTTTGTGCTCCTCCTACCCAACCCCCCTTTCCTTGCATAGCGAAGAGTTTTAAAAATGCTATGTGGTTTTCTCCTATTTACCTGCAAGACTGCATAAGACCAGAAAGGCTTTGAAAGAATCCAGCATCCTTTTTCTCCTTGAGGTAATCTAGCATTTTCTGCAAGGGAGACACATTATAAAAGGAAAAGCAATGAAAACTATGCCACAAATGCTGACCCTCCTAATCCTGATGGAGAAACGGCCAATCCCCAGCCACACAGGCACACTGAGTCGGACCCTCTACCTATGGAATCAGAGTCTCCTGGGGTGGACCATGTTTATTTTATAAAGGCCCACTGGTGTTCCTGCTAGGGCAGAATTAACATTCGTGGATTTACTGTCTGAAGTCTCTCCTATTTGGGAACAAGCACCAGGATCGTGATGTAGTAATGTTTAATGTTACTGAGGTATGATCTGAATAGCTCGTGCTATGAATTTGGCAAACAGGACCACAAGGAGTTTAGGCAATAATGAACGTAGTTGAAGACTCAGTATTTCTTTCACAATGAGACTTTGTTTCCTTTGTTCTCTGTTACTGGGAGGGCAGGAATTATGTCTGACATCATACAATTTTGTTAAATAAATAAATAAATAAAAGGCTCTGCAAGAAAGTCAATTGATAGCTGGTGGAGGAAGAGAGTGGAAAATGAGGGGCAACCTAAAAATGATAGTTCTTTATGAGAAATTTGTTTGGGATGAATTAAAATCATCCCAAAAGGGATAATTTGGGGAAAAATCATATGCAATAATGATAGCTATGAATTTGGAGACTCTCAAAGGCCCTAGGATATAACCCTCATGAACGCAGAAGGTCTGTTTGAAATTCCACTTTCTTGTGCACACAGCTGCTTTTAGCCGGAGCCGGGAGTGCCCAGGAGATAATGGTGCACCCGTCTTCTGCAGCCAGTTCCAATTCAGATTGTTGAATGAATACCGTGTGCCAGGCCCGCAGCTCTGTGCTGCTGCGTGTCGTCTCACTTACTGCTCACTAGAATGTAAGCTGCATGTCGGCAGAGGTTTTTATACAAGGCTATACCCTCAACCCTTATAGCAGAGCCTGTTGTGGTCAGCAATTAGTAAACAGTTGTTCAATTAGTGAATGAACACATGAATGAATGAATGAATGAATGAACAGATGTATGGGATTATCAATCTCAGTTAACTGATGAGGCTCCTGGATCTTAGCTAGGTAGCTAATAAGTGAAAGGACTAAAAGAAAAACATAAGGCTTAGGAAACTTCTTCTAGGATATATTTATGCAGAAATCATCTTCTGATGAAAAACTAAATGTTTTTGTCTTTGATCTTGGGTAAAACCTCTTTATTAAGTACACATTTGCCTGTAGACTTTCATCCCTGGTTTTATCTGTGTCTCTAGCTACTCTTTTATAATTGGCCACTAAGGACAAACTCAGCTAAGTGATTCTGGGTGGCCCCCCTCTGTAGCAGTCAACGCCTCTTCCCTGAAGTGTGACAGCTGTCAGACAGGAAGACCCCAGGAACCTGCACGCTACCTGTTGCACGCCAGTGTTGCCTCCATTCAGAATGGCGATCCCCAGCTTCAGAGTCTCAACCACCATGGGGCTCATCTCACCTGCCAGGGTGAAGATTCGATTCAATCACCAAGGAGAAGATGGTAAATTGCACCTACTGGGCTTTATCAGGGCTCTTTAGTCACACCGCTGTGTCACAGCATGATACCTCTGTGCACGTTCCATGGACTCATGCAGAAACTAGGCACCTCACCTTTGCTGGCGCTTATCATCTGAAGGACCATCTCGGCGGTACCACGCTCGTGCAGCCGAGCTTGCTGATAGAGGGTTTTCTGTTTCTCCATCTCTTTCTCCTGGAAAAAAAAAAATCACAGGAAAAGATCTATTCCCCATCTCCTAGCAGGGAGTTGACCATGGTGAGAAGAGGGAGGGAATCTTTAGTTGCCTAAGAAACACACATCATACATGTAACACACATCATTTTGAACAGAGCAGACCCCTGAAATTTGTTTCCAGACACTATCCAACTTTCAAAACTGTCAGCCCCTAACACAGCCCATTCCTTTTGTATACTATAATGATAGGATGCGACCCAACATTTAAATGTGTTTGTTTTCAGTGTTCTGTCCCACAGGGAAACCTGCTAAGAGGTCAACGTATCTGTCTGAATGTAGGCAATGCTGGCGTACCTGGAACGCTCAGAACACAGTGAAACACTTTTTACCAGACACGTGTTACTGGCATGTCAAACCTCTCCAGACTGTAATTAGATTCATTCACTTCTGCTGTGTCCTTTGTTTATAAAAGAGTACAACTAACCTAATATAGTTTAATCTTGGGACCTTCAGGTTCCTGCACTGCCTCAAAGTAAAAATGACTAGAAATGTGCATTTATAGAATAGTAGTGCAAAAACCATTCCATTGCTCTGACTTTTCATTTTGGATGCTTGAATTTGTCCTTCTATAACCCTGTTACTACAGTAATTGAGAAGAATTTTCCACGAGAACAAACCTAGCGAGGTGGCTTGCCGACTGGCATACGGCCTGCTACCTTTTGTTGGGCAGACAGACGACAGAACCACAGCTAACGGTGCGCTTCACCAAGGCCGATTTGCCAACTCAGGCTCCCCCCGGGGGTGAGCCCCATATGCTCATGTCAGCGCCCACCTCTGAAGGCCCGGCCTATTGGCCTTGGAGGGTGGCCCCGTTTTTAACCTTTATGAAAACTTACTTCAAAAGTTTTTTCCTTGTCTTCCTCTTCTTCTTCATCCTCACCACTTTGACAACTCTGGATTCCGTGGAGCAGAAACAGGAGGATGCAGACAACCGAATTAAAGGTGAGTCTAATAAACACAGTTCTGTTCTACTCTGCAAGGGCAGGGGATGGGACATAATTCACAGGCACCTCAGGACCTCAGTGTTGTGTAAAGCTGGGAACATTTTGACCACAGCAGGGCAACGTTCTATTCTAAATGCCGTCTTTGCAGTTACCAGGGGGTTGAAAAATGAGAACACCGAGATCATATCGGCAATGAGGATCTGCCTGGCTTCACTGCAGACCTGAACTCTTCTATCTTACTAAAGTTTTGGTGTAAATGGGAGACAGAAATGCAGGGAGCTGCCACATTCTAGGTACAGCCCCGGGCATATGGCAATAAGATTGGTGACATCTGGGACGCGAATCCTACAGTGCCCCTTCCCACTGTGGCCTTGTCATGCAGCTAAAGGAACAGGTGCTCCCATACCTCAACATTTCTGCCTGACATGAAAGCTTCCCATTTGAGGAGCAGTTCCCTTATCCACTCGGCATTCCAGATGTCACCTTTCTAGGTGACACAGGACATTTGGTCACTTTGCCTCTTCCAGTACACTAGGAGCTCCCTCTAGTTTCTAACCCTGTTTCCTTCACCTGCAGATATGTTTGAAGTGTTTGTCATCTTCTGAACATTGACTGGAAACAAGGGAATTCTGCATGCCTAAGCCCGGGTTAGCTGGCTTTAGAACTGTCATGGGAACCTAGACACCAGCACCCATTGTTTCTGCAAAGCCTCAGGGATTTCTTAAGAGGATAGTGGGGTGGTTTACTAATGTCATCCTTATGGCGCACGAATTGTGCAATGCCTGGAACTGATGTCGTGACCAAGTTCCAGGCCTGCTGTCCAACACGACAGTTTCCATGTGCCTGAGGAGGTCTAAGGGAAGACAGACAGACAGAGATGACGGCAGAAAACCCAGGTGTACCTTGGCCATCATGCTGCAATAGGAGGTGTACAAAGGGTCGTCTTCCAATTTGCTGGAAAGAATGGAGGACATATTTAGCAGGCTACTCTTTAGACCTCACAGAAAAGACTAATAGTCACATAAATACCAAATTATATGTACTAGTAAATTAATTAAGAAATCTCCTCCCCCACTCTGATTCCTAGAAACCACTCTGAAAATCTGAATCAGCACTGGCTTGACATGGAATTCAGGGATGAAGGTTACAGTTTCAGGCTGTCTAATATTCAGCTCAGCATCTGGTATTGTGGTGAGCGCGCTGTGGCTGATGTAATTTCCCTAGACATTTCTTGATGACCAGCAATAGGGCAGCAAGGAGGGCTGCTCCAATCTTGCTTCCCTTTTCTACCCTCTGCTATCTGCAAGAGGAAGGTTTGGGTGGACACAACTATCCCTGGTGTCGTGGTGGTCTGGTGGTGCTGACCTCCTCTCTGTAAGAGCGTTGCGGCTGAAATGGAGAATGATCTGATGAAGTGGGTCAGGTTGCTTTTCCGTCTCTTCCTCTTCCTCCTCTTCCATCTTGGGAGATTTCTACACAAACCAACACAGACGGGTTTTAGGCGTGAATTTCACCACATGCCACGCAGCTGCATGCGAACAAAGAGAAGGCAAAGCGCAAGGCACAGAGTGCATCAGACTAAAAGCACAAAAAGAAACTACCATGTCACACATTTATTTCAGGATAGAAGCCCTAAGGAAGCAAGGTTTGGGATATACGTATATATATTTTTTCCAGCCAATCAAATAAACATTGCAGTTTTAGGTTAAAACAAAAGAAAAAGCAAAAGGCTGACCACGGGGAAGAGCTACAGACCTCAATCAGCAGAACTCTCATGCAAGCTCTGGGCACCCGAGTTCAGGAGGGAACCCTGCAGAGTCACCCGAGAGACTGGGTCTCTCTGGCCAACATCTGGAATTTCTCTTGGAGAGCTGGGCTGGAGATGGTGGTGGGGCAAGAATTATTGGGTCTTATACTAGTCTAGATTCAACCCAGTAAAACATTTCTCCCTTTCAACCTCACTCTTGATTCTAAAATCCTGGTTGCTACCGAGAGCTGCTACCTTGCACTTCTCTTATCACATCTTTTATGTCTCCTTTTACAGAAAGGGAAATAGAATCTGATGCCCGAGGTGAGAGTGGGTTTTCTAGCAGTAGCAGAGCGAGCAGGGTGGATCATGTTCAGTAAACCAGTGAGAACTGCACAGGTTGCGTGAACGGCTCCTATGTAGTAGAGGACTGGAATGGTGTGCACCGTCCACTGCACACTAAGCAGGACACTAGGAAAACCAAGGAGTGTCTTTCTCACGGACAAGAGGGAGGTTTGGGTGAAGGACATAAAGGACATGAAGGAAATGAAGGACATAAAGACAAATGGAAGAAAAATGAGGGGGAAAGGCTTAAAAGGAAAAAGAGAGAAAGAGGAAAAGAAACAGAGGGTGATAGGGAAAGATAAAGACATGGAAAAGTGAACATGGGAAACACAGGGCACGACTAATGGAGATGGTAAGTGACAAGAAAAAAAGATAAATGGGAGAAGAAAGAAAGAGAAAAAGAAGCACGGGCTGGCCAAAGAAGGGTTTATTTTATTTCTGAACCGGGAAGAGGCTCTGTGGTGTCTCTGCAGTAAGCTTTTTTCCCCTTGCATGTCGTTTTCAGTGGTTTTAGAGGATGAGGTCTGTTAGAGACAGGGCATGCTACATTTCCTGAAGGGCCAACACAGAAATGTGAGATGCAGGAAGGGTATTCAGATGCATCTTCCCCAGAGCAGAGCTATTGATTAGGAATGTGGGGCTTTGGATGGGGTGGCCTCCTGCAACTAATGGTGCTCAAAACTTAACTCAGCATGAACTCCCCATGACACTACTGTGCAGCTCTGGAAATATTAGTTAATAGTGATGATGATGAGGATGAGAATAGTATTAGCACCTCCAAGTGAAAATTCATCCTCTGGCTCTTAGGACCATTAGCAGGGCCTCCCCTGAGAATTTACACAGTTAGTTCCTTTCGAATTTACACACTTGATTCTTTGTGAATGTTTAACTGTTACAAGCACACACATGAATACGAAAATCAAATTCATTCACACCCATAATCTGCTCCCAGTTGAGTCAGTACTTACAGCCAAATCCTGAACTAGTTTCTCTTCAAAGGAATACTCCTCTGTTTCTATCCAAAATCTCTGATAGCCATGGAGGAAGAGGTTAATAGAGCGGTGCCTGAGCGGAAGGGGTGAGAGTGAGGTCAAGGGGGAACCGTGGAACATGTTCTTTTAGTTGGCAGTTAATGGTTAGTAAGTGGGACAGACTTTTGTACAATTCTTATCTTCTGATTGGTCAGGGTGGCCAGTAGCACACCAAAACATTCATTTCAAAGAAACCAGAACCTTCTACTGTCGTGGTTCCTGAATATTGGAGTACCTTCCAAAAATAACAATGGCTAGTACAAGGCACTGTCACCCTACTCTGGTCTCGCAGGGTCTTCATCCCATTTCCCCTCTAATCAGAAATATGTCATTAGGCCAAGTGACAGTCCTGACGTGTTTGCTTCATATGGAAGTTTAGTTATTCCTTTAGTCTGAGCACCTGCCCAGGTAATCTAATCTAAATAATGCTGATGGTGAATGGTTTAGTATTAGATAAAAGTGTGGCTTCATTTTGTTCTCCAAGTAACCACACCAGCAAGGTGCTCCAGCTTTTACTTAGCAAGGAAAGGCTGGGGCATGTTATGTCATTAGCATGTTCTCTGTATGTCTGGTGGATTCCAGCTATGTCCCTGGTATCTGGGAACATTGAATAACTGGGATGAACCACTCCTTATAAGCCAGGATTACCTTCTAGGAGTGTTAGCCACCGTATAGCAGCTAAGTGTTGCCATTGCTATATGTGAGGGGTGTGGGAACAGGGGAGGACAGGAAGACAAAGGTCATTACCAGAGTCATTAAGACCTGGTCGTAGTTTCTGGTAGAAGACAGTCCCTGCCATGTTTCTTCAAAACCTGACCAATCAGAGTTCCTTTTAAAAATTGTACAAATTCATGGGGTTTTTTTTTTTATGGTAACGTTAAATCATGGTCAAGAAAGGAGGAGTGTGCAGAGAATGGGCAGGTCTCTCCACAAGTTACATTACCATTAAAATGGGTATAAGCCTGTCATATTGAGTTTTTTCATTAACCTTTTCCAGCCAAACCCGTTGAAAGGTGCTCAGGAAGAAATTGCTAATTTTGTGTCTGGAGAAAAGCATACAGGTTTTCTTTTAAAAACTAACATCAGAGAAACAGTTTCCACATAACAAAATAAATCCCATTAGCCCTTTAGTTTGGAAGAGTCCATGCAGTTTAGATCATCACAAAGTAGAGAAGAGGGGTTGTCTCCGTCATCAGCTTCTTAGTTAGTTGTTATGAAATCTACTCACAATCCTCCATGTAGAGAGAACACCCAGGACAACTGCCCTGGAACAACTGGGCCTGGATGGCCACGTTCCATCAAGGACATGGTGACTCCCTGGACTTACGATTACCCACACAGAGGTAGAACTGCTGAAGGAGCAGCCTAAATTTGTAAGGATGGTACTAACATTTTCAGTGGATTTAGGAAAAATGCTTGTTTTTGAGAGACATAATTTCTGCCTACCTGTCCTGTGCCTGGAGACCCATGCTTAGAGCTGAGCTCTTCTGGAAGCCAAGTTAGCACAGCAGCAGGTAGAAATCCCAACCAGAGGGGGAAGCAAACACTTTCTGATGTTCCACCACTTCCAGAAAAACTAACAAAAATCCTGTGCTCTTTTTGCTTTTTCTACTGGGCTATGAATTTCACTTTTCTCTCAGGACTGTAGTGGCCTTCATGCCCATCACTGCTTAATTTTTTAGCTTTTTATTCATGAATTCTACTTGATTTAGTAGTCCCTTTCAAAGACAGTGATCTGCTTTCTCAAGAGAGACCCTGTTGGAGCAAGTGTGTGTTTCAGAGGCCATGATTCTCAACCACCTTCAAAGACCCTAACTAGGAAGGCCCAGGTGGCCAGTTGGCTCAGGACGAGGTTATAGGACTCTGGACAAATGATGGCCAACATCCACAATTTGATGAAAGCAAAATGTGAAACATAGGAATGGTCTTTTATCTGATATTCCAAAGAAACACATTTATTTACACGAGATTCAGAATATACTTGTCCAAGTCAGTTTTCTTTTCCTGAGCAGGCGAGAATGTTCCTATTGATTTGAAAATTGATGGAGCAGAGGCTAATATTCAATCACCAGCTTTGTTCATTGATCACAGGCTCAACCATAGCAGCTCTGTGATCAGTCTGATGATGGGAATGTCGTCAAGTCACCAAAAACACTGAGTAAGTCTCAGTGGTCATCACTGGCTCAGTTGGTCACTGACACCCTCTCCCTTTTTGACACAGGATGTGTCACAAACTTTCCAGAAAAGCCTTTGAATATTTTTTACTTCAAAGTATAAGCTGAAACATCCAGTTAAAGCCATCATGCCTCTGACAGGTCTCTTGGGATATCTCTAGCCTTTCTGCATCTTGACAGCAAACATGCATGCTAAAAGATTCCCAAGTTACATTTCTGTTCCTGCTGAGGAAATGGTAATTCTTGTGTCACCTGTGCCTGAGCAGAGAAATACTGTTTGACCTGCTGATGGAATTTTGGGTAAAGTGTTCTAGAAGACAGTTCCCCTTTTCCAAAAGCCTTTACATCCTCACAGAGAATTCCACCTGAGCAAAAGTAGAGGGTCTCTGTGTGTTTACTTGGCTGACTTAACAGTGCAAAATGGTGAGCTGAATAGGTATGGCTGCTAGGGAATCTCACCTGGTTTCAGATTTTATGTTTACCTTGATGTCCTTAGCAGGCCCTTATGCTACATAGATTGCTGTAGCTTCACAGGGCAAGGATGTCAATTTCTATTCCTTGGATCAAGAGTGTAAGGGCCAGAAGAGAGCACAGCTCTGGGAGGATACCTCAATTTTCATCACTGGCTCAAGTGCCAGAAAAAAAAAGACAGAATACTTACCTGGGCAGGTTGTAGAGAGGGGCCATCCTGAAACAGGCCACCACTGCCCGTTTCCGCTGCTTTGACAACAGTTTGTGCCAGACAGCCTTCTTGGACCTCAAAGGCTGCTCCACCTAAGAGAATGCACATGGGTAGGTACACACTATGGCTGATCTTCTGGTGGCAGAAGACAGTCATCTGTAGCTCAGACTTCTTGGAAGAAATTTGGCTTCTCAACTGGAGTTAGGAAAATGTATTCAGTGGTAGATGATTCAGTTTGTGAAGGTCTTAGGTTTTCTTCCTTCTCCCAACTGCTTTTAGCCATTTATTGCCTAATAGCAGGTTTACAAACGCTAGGAGACTTAAATGGGTCGTTTGGGCCAATGGCAAAATTTGTAATACACTGGAAGGGGAAGGAATTGAGGGGTATCACAATGCACCAAGATGATACTTGAGAGTGATCTGGGATTATCCTTGCTCCTTGTTTTCTCAGACTTACATACAAGGGCACTTGAAGCTGAGAGCTAAATGTGGAGAAGAGATTTGTCTTATCCAGGGTGGTCTGGCTTCCTCCCTTCTCAGAGCAGATGCTCCTTACCTGCTCCAGGTGGAAGACAGCTGCTGAAATTCTCTGCACACGCTCTACTGTCTTTTCTGGATTAGAAGGTTCTTCACTCTTTAGAACATCCTTGTAGAGATTCAGTTGCCATTTTACAGCTGGGTCATCAGACTGCAAAGTGAAGCAAACCCATGAGATGAGCAATTTTCTCTAATTCATACTGAAAAAGCCTTTTTATCCTACCATGGTTCCATAGTAATCAAGACTCTCTTCTGTTATTGCTTCTCTCATTTTCTCTATTATTGTCTTCTGGAACACTGTGGATGCTACTATGTAGGAACTTCTCACTCTAGCTTCCATGTTAACTCTGCAACATTTTCCATCCCTTTATCTCTCTGTGCTGCATTTTCGATCATTTCCTTAAAATAAACTTCTAATTTATAAATTCTCTTTTCAGTTGTGTCTAGCCTATTTTTTGATCTATTTATTAGTTTTTAATTTTAATAACTACTTTAAATTTTTTTAATCACTGCGATGTCTTTTTTCAAACACATCCTCCTCCTTTTTAACAAATAATGTCCACTGCTTTACGAATTCTACTGCTTCCTTTATCTGTTTTAATTAGGTTTAAATCCCTTTCTACAGCTCTTTATGCTTGAATTCTTCTCTTTGATCCATATGCTGACTTTCTAATGCTGGTAGATTTCCTTACATGCTTTGTAATTTTTTTAAAAGAAATATGAGCTTGTCTTCAGGCAGAGCTTTATTTATTGCCATCTCAGACCATATTTTAGGAGGCAGAGACTCTCCAAGTGGTTCAATGGTCGTTTCTGCAAAAATTCATGCGTTTCACTGGTTCAAGGCTAATTTTATGTAAGTTTCTCACTCTGTATTTATGCACATCATGGGTAATTAGATTCCATGTTCCTCTTTAAGATTATTAAAAACCCCAGCCCCCAAAATACCCATTTGGCCTGGAGAACTCTGAGTTCTGCCAATAGCCTAGCTTCTCCTCATTACTATGATTTAGAGTGTTTTCTTTCTTCTGGCACTTGAGATTTCTTTTTATTGCCTTTTTTTTCTAGTATATTTTATCCACCCTTCCTATATGTTTGGGGTGGAAAGGAGAGGTTTTGTGTTGGCTGAGCTCTTCATCTTAGGGCATAATGTATCTGAGAAAAGAGTTGTTCAGATTCACAGGCCTGGAAAAATCTCAGATCACCTTTAAAATCAAAACTATTTTTTTTAATACCAACTAGGACACAAAATTATTTTGTTTCAAAATCTCTCTAGAGAAGGAGGTGCTAAAACATCCCCCAGGTGTCCATTTCTCGGTTTAACAAGATTTGCTGTCAGTAAATTCTGAGACCTCATCCAAATCCCCCCTTGCTAGAGCTTGGCGTCCGCATAATGGGAAGTGGGAAGACATGCTTTATCAGATGCCTCTTTGCATCCTCGTTGTAATAGTAAAGGAAAGAACAAAAATTAAGGGCAGTTTATGTATCAATATATATATTTTTAAAGCTAAAAAAATTAAAGCCAGTCCTACCAATTAAATACAAATATGCCACAACTGTTCTTACAACACGTTTAAAAAGCATGAGTAAACTACGTGAGAGGATGGGACCCTGCAGCCAGAGGACAGTGTGTGTGAGTTCTCGTCTTCCAGAGGCATCACCTTTTCCTGCAAGTGCAAGTTATTCCGCAGATGTTCCTTGACCTCTTCATCTGTGTCCCTCTGTGGAAAGAGATGTCGAATTTTATTCCTAGAGATCACCATGGAACTATAAAGTGGGGCATGGGGATGTATGAACGGTTAACATGGTTTTGCTGGGATCTTTATTAAAAGAACAAAAGAAAAAATACTACAGAGACTTGTAAAGGACACACATTGACTCCCAAACCAGCTTTAAAAATGAGGGCAGTGGCCTTTGTACACCTTGGGCTCTTTTCATCTGTCCCTCACCCCCACTCCCTGGGAGAGGGAACCAACCCTTCAGGGACGGAGCAGCTATCGCCACCACCACCTGCCTTCCACGCCCAGCACAACCGATGGGCAGCTTACATAGCCGTAGCGTGATTTCGCTAGGGAGATCAGCTCCTGGTCGCCTGGGGTGCACATATTCAAACCAATGGGCAGCATTTTCTTGAGAGCAGCCACGATGAGGGAGGTCTGGATGGAATACAAGTCTCCCCTTCGCTTTGTCTTCTTACGTTCCTGGTCCTGTCCTCCAGACTAGGAGATGATGTTGAAATAAACAGAGAGAGGCTCAGTGACTCTCTGAAAGGAACTGCCTCATCTCAGAGGCCACCTGCCTCCTTGTGGCCCTGTCAGTACAGGCTGGGCCTCAATACATTTCAAAGGACAGTAAAAAGAGAGTGTGTTAAACAAAGACAAACCAGGTGGCCATAAAAGACCAACTCTAAGTCTGAGCATCCTCCTTCTGTGCATGCACACAGAACCACGTGACTAAACACACATCACAGACACCTACAGTCTTTGCTCACTCACTTCTGGACCAAAGGAACAAATAAACTGGTGTTTTGCAAAAAGAATGAATAACTGACAAAATGACCCCAGAAAAGAACTGAGATTCCTGATGCTGGGGAACCAGGAAAAATGTGTAAGAGCATTCACCATAGAGCAATTGCTCTATGTTTCCAAGGCTGAAGCTGGTGTTTTGGAACATCTACCTACCACAAGGCAATGCAAATTCCCACAGGAAAAGGACAACCTTAAATTAGGACTGCTTTGGGATCTGGCTGGGGGGAAAGTTAGGAGAAAAACTGATGATGTGAAAGAAAGGAACTCCCCAAGTCCATGGGAATTTGCACCCATCTTTGGCTTACACCTTCTCATCCTTTCCAGAGAGTGTTCATTCAGTGAGGAATCCAATGCACTGGGCCGTGGTACTATGGTAGCCCCAGGACCCTGCTGGGGACCCTCAGCACATGGTGCACCCAGGCGGGTTCAAGGAAACCAAGCACTGCAGTGACTTGAGTTTCATGACGCCAACTGCAAAGGAGCAAAGTTGACCACGTGGGGCCCTGCTTGCTGGACTGTGCCTTAGCTGAGCAGGCACTTGCTAGAAGTGGGGAGGGCTGGGTGTCCAGAAGCAAGTCAAAGACACCGAGGGACATGGATGCTTTGCCTTGTGAGGTGCTGCAGAGTGTTTGCAGTATGAGGTGACAGCGCTGGGGTTTGCAATGACACACAGACAGGGGGCTCTGGGAGCAGGGGAAGGCTGGATGCCTCCCCTGGAAGTGGCATGTAAGATCTGGACCTTTCGGGCTGGGGCTGAATTTGTTTTGTGAGAGATGGGCTTTATGAAGAGGAGAGGAGGGCAATTAACACTGCCTTGGGACGACTGTCTTTAAATTATTTTCCAAAATGTGAAAGAGGTTCATAATTGTTAATGGACACTCTTGAAAAGGATGTGAATTCTTTCACCACACTGTGGCCACTGTACCTTCAGGTGGTTCTATCACACAAACTGCAACAAAGCCCCTGGCCAGAAAAACCCAGTCTGGCCAAACACTGCCAGACGATTCTCCCGGCTGCAGGGGTGCCTCGTGCCCAGTGCTCCAAAACGCCAGTCAGCCCCAGGACAGCTGGGGAGGGGCAGTAAGAAATATAAAAGGGGGAAAGGAAGGAGGCTAAGAGAAGGAGGCCTCCCGTGTTCCAGAACACAGCAGAAAGTGAAAGCTGGTTCACACAGAGGCTGGCAGTTCTGGCATTTACTGAGTGCCTGCTAGGTCCCTTACACATTCTACCCTCAGATGTAGAATTCCAAAGGTTGTGTCTTAGAGCAAAACTTATTTACAGTCTAAATTACCCCTAAAAATGCTTCCAATCATCCATAAAAGATAGAACCTGGTTAAGTTTTTATAAACTATGCCGTATCATGTATACAAACAACTAGAATGTAAATAGTAACACAGAGTATACAATCAAGTAAATATGCTCAAAAACATAGCTGTGTGGACTTGGCTACACAATTTAAATTATTTCTTGCTCATTCTCTATTGATTTGGCTGACCTCATGTTGTTCTAATCATAAATGCTACATATACGATATGACTCCAATGTGCCTGCTACTTATATAAAATATTTATAATCCTGCCAACAACCCTGGAATATTAATGAGTCAGTTTTGTAAATGAGAACAGGATGCTCAGGGAAGTTAAGTCATTTTTCCAAGGTCACACAGCAGGTGAGCACCTGAGCCAACATCCAGACACAAGTCTACCCTGCCCGGGGCTCCATTTTCCTGCTTTCACTACCAGCTGCATGTGACCTGGTTCCTGTGTGTCTCTCTTTCTCCACCACATACCTTCGGGTAGAGCTCTTGGCACAAAGGCAGCAGATACACATTAATGAACAAAAAGAGAGAAATTTCTATGTAATAACCTATAGGGGTAACTGGAAAATTGTCCTAGGATTTATTCCACCATATGCACATTTTATGCAAAAACTCATTGTTATCTGCTGACTTCAAAACCTTGAGTTTAGTCCTTGAAAGACTGTGTTTGAATCGCAGGAGCCTTGTGCAAGAGGCAGAACATGTATAGTGTGAAAGTGCTGAGACCACTAACAGAAAACATGACTCTGACCCCGGGTGGCACTGTAGGGAGTGAGTCCCTCGGGTTCTCAAGCCCAGTCGGTCATCCCTATGTCTGTTAGTGTGGTGGCTGCCGAGAGGGCAGCTGGGGAAGGGAGCAGAGATAGCAAGGAGACCTCGGTTAGGGCGAGGCTTGGCTGGCTTCCCCGGCTTCCCCATTCCAAGGGTGGGTAGGCCTACATTCACTCTTTGACAGGCAGTTGTCTTCCCTGGAGCAGGCCTGGGGGACCTCCAGGTGAGCAAATCCATTCTGTACCACCCCCATGGTGATCACTGTGCAGAGGGGGCCAGAGCCTGGCACCTCTACTACTAGGACAGAAAAGACACGTCATGCATTTGACCTGTACCTTTACTTGCATGGCCTGTGTGAAAGACAAAAGAAAAGAAACAAGGAGAAGAGTCAGTCAGTATAAAAGCAGGGGTCCAAGGCATAAGGTACAACACGTTAGTCATAGCTTCTTAGCCCCAGTTTCTCAGCCAACACAACAGAAACTCAACCGTGCCGGAGGCCAATTGAGCATGGCATGAAGAGTGAGTGGGAAGTTAGGATGGAGGTTAATTTAGTCAAAGGACTTAGATCCAGCCCAAGCAATCCACCGCCAGGGGAAGGGTCAACCCAGAGACCAGCCTTCCGGAGAGTGCAGCACTCAGACCTGACCCAGGGTGGGCTTCGGATCCAGCCACCCACGTGAACTCTCTAGACCTGATGTCTTTGCCCCTTCCATCTCCCTCCTTTCACCTGGGTGGGCCACGATCTGCCATGTAACCAAAGACTTCCATTTTATTTCTTTCTTCTACCCACCACATTAACCCCAGCAGCTCTGTAGCTACAAAAAGAGAGGGGAGAACTGAGCTAAGGGACAATGTTTATGCTTCTGCTAAAAGAAGGGTTGCTTAAAAAAAAAAGTACTCTAGAAATATGAAAGGTGAGACTCAGGATCACCCCACAACCCAAAAGATGGAGCATCTCCCTTCCTGTGCTGCGACCTTTAAACATACCTTAGGTCAAATGCTCCTACGTGCTAATTTTATTCTTTCCTTCATGTATTGCGAAGATTAGTTAACTCATTGCAATTCCCTAATGCTGGAAATGCTTTTCTTAAAAAGTTGGCTGAAACTTTTTATTTTTAAATTGAAATTTACCAATTCCTATACCTTCAAAATCATTTCATTTCTCTACACTTAGATCACCAAGTCTCACCAGTAGTCTATAACCAAACAGATTATTTTATGTATAGAATTTAAGGAAAAAGCACAGACTTTTAAGGGAAAAGGGAGCTTGAAGGGGACACACCACATGGAGACAGCACAGGGAGAGTTTGCATGAGGCTTTGGAACAAAGGCAAGCCTGTGCCGTGGGGAGTTCTTATCCCCATTGGGAGGGGAAATGGAGTGAAGACAAGTCAACCCAACATTAGATATTAGAGCAAAAGGAGAATTTGTGGCAGTCTGGGAATAAGGAGAGAAAGAGAAAGAGAGAGAGAGAAAGAAAGAGAGGGGGTGAGGGAAGAGGGGAGAGGGCAGAGAGGAGAGAGTGTGCTGAGCACACGTGAGCACAAAGGAAGGACGGCAGTAAGAGAAGGGGGGAAGGGTGGAGGGGGAAGGGGAAGGGGAAGAGAGAGCCTGAGAGGGAGAGTGTGTGCTTGCATGTATGTGTGTGTGTGAGAGCATGAATGAGAGAGCTAGCGCACCTGTGAGCACAATGCAGACATGCAAGAACAAAAGGAATAAAAATAAAAGAGAAGAGGAGGGAGGAGGAAACGAGTGAGAGAGAGGAGAGTGAATGAGAAGGGGGCTTGGAGCAAGGAGAAAACTCACACATACAACTCCGAATACCCTTGAAAATCCTAAAGATATTTTCTAGACTATCTCCTGTCCATTTTCAACCCCCTGAAATCACATTCTATGCGGTGCAGTGGCTTTGAACCATGAGGCACTCTGATATTTCCTGCATCGCAGCTCTTTTTATTCTACTGTTCATAACCTTGGTAAAGGAACTGGTATGTCTTGGGCTAAACATGTTCTAACTTACCATTCCCTTCCGAGGAAGCTGCTGCCATTTTTCCAGAAAACAAAACAAGTTTAAAAACAAAACAAAACAAAAAACACTTGCTCAGCTTAGTTATATTTAGCTTAACATATATTTGCAAACTGGTGTTATATAAACAAAATATACAATGAGCAAAACATATCTGCGTTACCTGCCAGAAAAAAAACATCTTTGAACTGATCCTCAATTAATCCGGTACGGACGGGGTGGCCCACTGCATATTCTCTCCACTTCCTTTCCACTCGCAGTGGCGTGTGCAGTGCGGGTAGCATGCAGCATTCGCTCACGCGTGCCTCCACCAAGCCTGCCATACGCACTGAGGCCAATTGCCTTTATGCAACACCAGAATTCAGTTAAGAGTGTTGATAAAAGCAAGCACAGGTGACCATTCAGGTCGGGTGGTAGAGAGAATATCTAATTGAGGGGGCGGCAAAGGCAATAGAGATTCAACCACAAAGAAAGAATACTCTCTTCCCTGGCCCCTCAATATGCCGTTCTGCACCCAGAAAATACCAGAAATGGCCATGAATTGCTGTTTACTGGAGGCATGGTATCTCCTTGTCTGAAATAATGTACTACATTTATCAAATATTATTCTATTCTGGAGATACCATTGAAACTGACTTTTAAGCAGAACATCTTAGTAGCGCTGGGAGAAGTCAGGTAGTAAGCTCGACCCCATTCTACAGCCTGGCACACTGGGGCCTAAGGAGCTAAAGTGAATGATGCAAGGTGGTAGCTACAGTTAACAGCTGGGCCAGGGGGAGCACTCAGCTTCCTCTCAGTTGCCAGTCTATTTACTACTACACGCTGGGTCTCGACTGAGGCAACAGGGATAATATGAATATTTGTTATCATGAGGAGCATGGCAAATATTACTTCACATCCAGGGAGTATGCTCTCATCCACTACATTGTAATTTTGATCTATCTCATGTGGCCCAGGAGGAACTGGCGTACAATGTCAATGGAAACAAAAGAGTTTGCTCCCACAGACTAACCTTGCCAACAGGGACGAGGCCCAGAGGCCCAGATTCTGAACATGACCATCCTCTGGCAAGACAAATATCCCCTTTTCCCTATTCAGTGATGTGAATGAACAAAATGTCAGGTTAGTTTGTTAGTAGGCGGGTTTTGAAATGTCATTTTCTGTAGCCTCATCTCTTTCTGAATGTGAACCCAAGGACCCTGAGCATTCATTTGTCACCAGAGTGTTGAGGTTTCTCTGCCATTTCTGCTCATCCAGGATCCAAATCCTTGTATCAGAGTCATTTCCATTGTTTTGCTGCCATTCCCTGATAGTCCCAATGGATGCTGGCTGGATCAGCCCTGAGCCAGTGGATCCACCCCAAGTTGAAGACAGTGTGGAATCTGCTTGGGATTTATTAACTTTCTGTAGGTATATGGGGTCAAAGAAGAGCCTGTGGCAGCTGTAAGAAGACCCTACACAGCTGAGTGTGGTGGCTTATGCCTGTGATACCAGCACTTTGAGAGGCCCAGGTGGGAGGATCGTTTGCAGCCAGGAGTTTGAGACCAGCCTGGGCAAGATAGTGAAACCCCATCTCTAAAAAAAAAAATTAAAAATTAGCCAGGTGTGGCAACTTTTTAGCCAGCAGAGGCAACTTAAGCCAGATGCCCCAGGGAGCTGGATCTGAAAAATTCTACTTTGTGTACCTCACATGAACAGCAGATGTGTTTACCAAATGGAGAATACAAAATGAATTTTGGAAAATCAAATAAAATTATCTAAAACACAAAAGAATCTACTATAAGGTTCCTTTGCAGCAAATATTTCTCTTGAATGTGATCCCTCTGCTTTGTATATGCATAATTTTGTCAAACTTTATTAAGAAATATGTGCTAAAAGTGTATTCTAGTGTATACTTAAAGTGTATTTTAAAGTCTAAAGGTCAAATTTTGGATGTTGGAAGAAGTGTTAGTGTCAGCTTAGCTAAAAGATGAAAGGGATGGAAAGTTCAGAGTGATTGAGGCTGACCAGAGCTAGCTATGCTTGGTGGAGCTCCAGGTGCTGAAGTTTTCATTTTTGGTGTCATGTGAGCCCATTGTTTGCAGCTTACATACATGAGTCCTCCATCCCAAATGGTTATTTGAAAGATGCCCAAGGGCTTTGCTACAAACCCATGATTCTCATCTTTCACTTCTGAAGGGTCCCCATGCACCACTCCACCTTCGTGTTCCTCAAAGGCAGCACTGTCCCAGCAATGAGAGATGCACATCTCAGGTATTCCATGTCACTTATACTTGACATAAAATCAACCCTCATTGAGGCACATTTCTTGGGGGAAACAGAGTCAAGGGTAAGCCATAACAGCTGGTAACAAAGCATCACACTTAAGTAGGCTTTGCTTTTGTATGTACACCTGAAGGGGTGTGTCTGAGAAGTCTCTCCAATTAAAATAAGGAAGCCTCAGTATGCAGAGCTAACTTAGGAGCTGGGAGGCCAATTTCCACCTCCTCTATTGCTGCTATGCTCCTCTCTATAGGTTACTCTTTTTTCAGACAGACGTCTGGCATGACCTCTTTCAAACATTTCCTGCAGGGAGAAGGACAAATGTTTGACTTTCTGAGCACAACTATCGTGAAAAATAAACAGAAGGCATTAAGAGGTCAACACAGCTGAAATAAAACAGGTATTGGATATTCCAGATAGGAGGGAATCAAGTATAATGTAAGAGTATATGCAACTGAAATCTTCAAAGCAAGAGAATTTCTTCCTAACTAATCGAAAGGTGGCTCTAGGCACATACATTTCTGTAGCTTCACTACACTGGAAGTATTCTATTTTAAAGCCACAGATAGCAGCTTCGATTTAGGAGAGACCTCTCAAATGCCTTAGGCAAGTCTTAGAACTTAAACTTTTTGACATACAAGCAACTATTTATTTATAAAATGTGATGACCATGCTTATTGAGAGCAGTTTCTTCTGGCTGATTCTTAAGGAAACAACAGCAGAGACTGTTGGTTATATAGTTTGACCTAACTGCAATACAGTGTTAATCCCCACAAAACAGAAAATAGATCCAAGTCACGGCTGAGGTCAAGGTTGAAGAGTCTTTGGAATTGGTTTCTATGGACTTACTTTGGACATCTTGCTTTTGCTGTCTCCAGTCAAAAATGCCAAATTATTTATTTCATTCTGAATCACAAAATTTTGTTCTTCCCTCTTGAAGTTCTACATTAGGGGAAATTAAAAAAAGCAAATGTTACAATGAAGTTTCCCAAGGTTTGTACCCATCACAACTGTCCTAAATCCAGGGTGCAAATGTGTCCTTACATGCGATTTACACCACAGGATGAAGACCTCTGCTACCATGCGGAAGAGCTGGTCAGAATCGGCATCGGGGCTTTTGAGCCAGTTAGATCTGAGTCAAAAAGTAAATAAAAAGGTATTTGAAATTCAGTAAGGATTAAAATGTTCACACCCTAAAAATTATTCCAACATTGGCTACATACACTTATCCAGATAAAACTGCATTCCCACATGAAGGCAGTCGTCAAGAATAAATAACAATATACTCCTTACATCCTTAGATATAGGTACGTAACTGGGGTAGATTTTTTTGAAGGACCTACAATAATTGTTTCCATTTTTACCAAAGGATTCAAGAATTATCTTAGCAAACAGTTGTCAGAAATCAACATTTCAAAATTGTCAACGGTAGGTCTTGTTTCTTCTTTAAACTGATGAGTCATATAACGTTAAGCTCTGAGTTTTGGGACAGGCCTCCTTTAATACATAAGGCTGGCAAAATTAGGAAAGTTTTGATCACGATGACATCTAATCTTGTCCATGACACTCATCATTGTCAAACTGCTGAAATTCTGAGCACTCTAAACAGTTCATGCCCCACCTCTTTTCCTTTCAAAGCCAGTTTTATGAATGAAATTTTTAAGACAATATGTTTTTCACTGTGATTTGAAGTGTATGAGCAGGGACCAGTATTTCCTATGCCCTCCAAAATGGTTTGAAAATTCCAATAGGCATTATTTTTTTCAAAAAGAAAATCAAGCTAGCTTAAGAAATTTCAGAGCTGCAAGAAAGCTAAATTGCAGCAGAGTTCAGTCATTTTTTACAAGTTGTCTTGCCCCTAAGTATCTTACAAAGTTGAATTAAATTATAATTTGAAAAGGCTGGGTGAGTTGCTATTTTCAAATATCTGCATAGTGCAACTAAAAAGAAAAACACTGTTCTTCTACTCAGTACTTCTGATACCAAATATGTGGGGGTTTCCCTCACATCAAGCAATCCTTCAGACATAAACTGGAGTGTCCTACAATTCAATTATGACACTAACTACCTGGAGTTAATACAGACCCCACAGGTTAAGGGCTCAATCCTGAAAGACTGCCTTCCACTTTAGACACCAGTTGCAACCCCCAGGTCATGACTTGTACTTCTGACCAACTGGCTATAACTGAACCCTTCCTTGGGTTTAATAATTTGCTAGAACAGCTCACAAGAAAATATTTTACTTAGTATTATCAGTTTATTATAAAGGATACAACTCGGGAACAGCCAAATGGGGGAGATACAATGGAAGAGGGCAAGGTGTGGGGGAAGAGGCATGCTACCCTCTCTGTACCTCTGTGTGTTCATCAACAAGGAAGTCTCCAAACTCCATAGCTTATGGTTTTTATGGAAGCTCCACTATGTAGGCATGATTGGTTAAATCACTGGCCATTGGTTACTAAACTCAATATCCAGCCCTTCTCCTATCCTCTGAGGTTGTGGGGAGTAGTGGGGTGTGTGGAGGAGTAGGGATAGGGCTGAAAGTCCCAACCCTCTAATCTCATAGGTGGTCCCTTCTGGCAACCAGTCCCTATCCTCCAAGAGTCATCTCATGAGAATAAACTCAGGTTTGGTTGAAAGGGGCTTACTATGAATAACAAAAGACATTCCTCTCACTCCATCCCTTAGGAAATTTGGAACCCAGGATGAAAACCAAATATAAATTTATTGTATCACTGTATCACAGTGACACAGAAACTAAATTATCTGTCATCTTTCTTAGGTTAAAGAAAAATTTGGCTCTCACAAATGGTCTGAAAAACTTGATGCCTCTTGGCCCATGCAGAGTAACAGCTATCAAAAGCCAGTTCCCTAAGCCCTGCACTTCAGACTGAATTGCCCTGGGAAGCCTGAACCTCCTACCCATTCGTGAAGAGCACCTAGCAGACTCACCAAGCCAAGACCACTTTTGGATCCTTCTCTTATCTCTGGAATTCTTTACTGCCTGGGGTTCCAGTCTTATCTGATCTCTCTTGTTTTCCAATTCAACTAGCTTCTCCTTTATGTGGTAGACGCTACTGGTTGTCTACCCAACACTCATTCTCTTCTTCTTCCACAGTAACAAATCCCATTTTGATCAGTGTGGCACTATGCCCTGCTAAAGATCACATTACCCAGCCTCCCTTGAGCTACAGCCATGTAACGAAGTTCTGATCAATAACGTGACAGCAGAAGTTGGACAGGCCTCCTGGAAAAGCTTTCTAAAAAGGGATCAGATAGCTAAAGGTGACCTTTTGCGTTTCCCCTGTAGATTTACTACTTCCTGTCTAGCATGAAAATATGATGGCTGGAACTCTGACATATTATATGGTAAATTAACTTTGAAGATAGAAGCCAATGTTAAGGATGGAAAGACAAGAGAATAAGGGTCGTTCATGAAGAACCACCACACTGGCACTAGACTAGCTGTCTTTAGACTTCTTTTGTGTGAGATTAAACTTCTCATTTGTTTAAGCCATTGTAGTCAGCTGTCCATTACTAGCAGCCAAATGCAATTCAAACTCGAGACTCAAGGGTGTAATGCCTTTTGATTTCTCTTATTGATTTTTCAGGAGCGCCTTCAGGAGTGCAGGGTCAAGTGTCGAGTTTTATCAGAACTGCCAGCTGTTTATTTCTTAGTGTTTCGGTTTAAATGAGCTTTGTAGGTTTGTACTCTGCCTTGAGTGGCAAGAGGCGAGGGTCATATCCTATCCTGCCAAGGAAAGGTGCAGCCACAGGGAGTGTGAGAAGCGAGAGCACCAAGAACAAACTCTTAAGTAACATTTCCTGGTGGAAGAAAGAAGAGGATTTTGATCTCTTTGCCTTCATGTGGGAAGCAGTTTCAGCTACACTAATTTTGCTTTGGCCACCCTTCTTCCAAGAGGCAAATCTTGACTGTCTAGCTCTAGTGAGGTTCTTTCTTCAAGTTCAGAGTGGTGAGTGTGAAGAAAAACATCTCATTAAATGTTTTACCCCAGGCACACAGACTCTCTGCACTCTCCCTCAAGCCAGAAGAGGAAGGTATTTGGAGAACAGAAGATCTTGAGCCTACTTTTCTATGGTTCATACTCTCCACCCCCAAGTGATGTAGGCAGGTGTCTCTCCTGCCTGCTCTCAGTCTTCCATCTCCATGGGATTCACCATCTCTGCCAATAGTTAGGCACTTTTGGAGATACTTAGCTGATCTGTGTGTCTCTTTTATCATTTGCACTGCTTGCTGACAGAAAGGCAGTTGGAAAAGGCAAGGCTGTAGACAGGGAGGAAGGCTGGGTTTGGAGGTAATGATCTGAGAATCTGCCATCTGGAGGTGATGGTAGAAGCAACTCAAGTGGATGAAATAGCTGAGCATATTCACAGAGAAAACAGGAAGCATAAGAAGAGAATCTTGGGTGATGGCAAGAGTAAGGAGATTCAGATTTCCATTTTCAAAAAGGCAAGTTATCAGGTTCTGAAAGAAAGTAACACCATGCTCCTGTGTTCACAGTTTGCCTGACTTGGAGGTTGGAGCTTTTTCCAGCTTTGTTCCAAAGCCTCCTGCAGAGGACCTAGGCCAAGCCAGTCACTGCACAGGATTTAGTCCAATTCCCTTCAACAGTTTGAGGGATGGGTTTTCACCAAAAATCACACTACTTAAAGTTCATTTCTATGTTCCAAATGTTCCTGATTCCCAGAAAGGAGGCTAAGAAGCCACTGTCTCTTCTAGAGAGACCTGTTTAATCTGTCTTAACTTCTATCTCCTGGCATAAGAAGACAGCTGATGTGCCTTGCTCCGAGCACGCCAGGCCTGGAGTTCTTGCTCATTCTGGGTCAGCTTCCTGTTGAATACTGACCAACAGAAGCCTCTCTTTACAAGAGCGCTCTAGACGGCACAGAAACTTTAAACACTGCTGCGACAGGGCTGAAGGGAGTACAAATGGTTATTAAGACAAGGATAGCAGGGAGGAGGAGAGTATGAGATGGCTCTCTTCAATATTTAGAGAGCTGCCACAAGAGAGATTAATTTTGTGTGGTTCCTGACAGTAAAATTAGAGCTGATGGGTTAAGAGTTGGGCCAGGATGGTTTGAGCTGTCTGAAACTAGAATGGGTCGGCATGCACAGCCATGCTCTTCCTGTCCTCTTTTACCCTCCACTTCTTTCCTGATAACTGTGGTGGGCAAACAGAGGCAGGAAATCCTCTGCTGGAAAAAAGGAAGAAGTATTTATTCATCCACTTGGAGGTAAGATGAGGTGACCTCAACTATCCCTGCCAACACCACAATTCTGTAATTCAAAGCCAGCTAATTCTTTTAGATTACAAAAGGATCTGAAGAAGGTAAAGGCACCCTCTTTGGAAGGATGTATTTCTAAGCAGGGCTCATATGACTGTGATGCTCGGGGAAGAACAGATTGAAAAGTGGGCATGAATGAATTAATGATGATCTCAAAGACTCTCTGACTTTGCCATTTTTAGCAACTGTCAAAACCCGTGTAAGTAGAACATACTCTGTGTCTTGAGTCTTGATCGTCAATAGTGACAAATGCAATTAAAGAGCTATTCCAGGAGCAACCTTACTTTACTTTTATTTTTGTTTTCACTTCAAACGCTGACAAATTCCTTCTCTAACCTGCTAACATAATTACGTTATCGAAAATAACTAAAATGATGACCCTCAAAGCAGGGTTTCTTTTGCAAAAGTAAGTACAATTTACCACATATACGTATATATATATATATGTATATATATATAGAGAGAGATATTATGTAAGACGTTTACTTTGAAATGCTAAATATAAGTAATATCAAATAAGTTATTTAAAATAAGTACAATTTACCTCATAAAACAAATGCTAAAATGAGTATATCCAGACCTATTTCCTGCCCATGGCAGAATGGGATACCACTCAAAAAGTGACCAAAGTTTCCCTCAATATTCCTGCATCCCTTCAATATCTATAGTGGGTATTTTAAAATTAGGCATTTCCAAATTTATATTTTAGGGCTTTAAACTTTAAGATGGCATGATATAATAAAAATATATATTCGGTTTTTGCCCCTGGATCCTGGCACAGAGCTCCTAAAACTTGTGGAATTTCCTGAGTAATAGGAGTATCTTTTGTTATTCGAAAGGAGTGCCTTTGACCACACCTGGCTTTATGCTAATGAGGTGACACTTGAGGGCCAGGGCTAGATAGCTTCAGTTTGGGGCTGGTCACCAGAAAGAACAAGCACATGATTAGAGGGGTGGGATTTTCAGTCTCACCCCCCACCTCTGGGGAGGAGAGAGGTCCTGGAGATTGATTTCAATCTCAGTCACCAAGGGCCAGTGATTTATCAATCATGCCTACATAAGGAAACTTACACAAAAACTCTTGAACAATGACAGTTGGGGAGTTTCCAGGTTGGTAAACACATTGATGTGCTGGGGGGTGGTAAACCCTGTGCCCTCCTACATCCATACATTTCCTTATGTGTCTCTTTCGTTTGGATGTTCTTGAGTTGTATCTACTCTCATAAACTGCTAATTGCAAGTAAAGTGCTTTCCTGAAGTCTATGAGTTGTTCTAGTGAATTCTCAAACTTGAGAAGGGGGTCACAGGAATCCTTGAATTTGTAGTGTGTTTGGGTAGCCTGCGCACCGGATTTGTGACTGGTGTCTGAAGTGGAATAGTCTTGTGGAACTGAGCCCTTAAACTATGGGACCTAAATTAACTCTGAGTAGTTAGTGTCAGAGTTAAATTTGGATTGTTGAATACTCAATTGGTCTCAGAGAATTGGAGAACTGGTGTGGGAAAATAACACATATTTGGCTACAGAAAAAAAAAAACATGAATAGGATAAGGGTCTTTAATGTCATACCCTAAGAGTCAATGAAAATGTCTGTGTTCACCCTATCAATACTCTTTATGATTTTACAGACTTACAGTCCCACAAGCCTTCATATCTCTCAAATAATTGTTTAATTATTATAGCTCAATTAAATTTCATGTACCAAATCAAATTTAATATTGGGCTTGGGGAAACAGCGAATTACATAGAAAAGTTCTGCCATTACATGACTTAACTTGCCTAATTATGACATTAAAGCCTTTCAACCCTTGAAGTTCTGTAGAGCAGGAGGGATGATGGTGAGCTGGGGCCCGACCAGCAGAGCATGTAACCATTACCCCAGGGAGTGACTGACGGGGAGAAAAAAAGGTGGGCATGTGGAATCAGTGTGAAGGGCTGAAGGTGAGGGATGGGGTGAGAATGGGAATTTGGGGCAACCATCCTGAAGGACTCAACTTAGGCAAGAAGTCTTGAGAGGACAGAGCAGCAGCTTTGGGTAAGTTCATTGTATTGTGCTCTTTTTTATCTCCTATAACTGATGCTCAAATGTTAGAACAGAGGCATGCACCATGAGGTGTCTCCCAAAGCCTCCCAGGTTTGAATCTCATCAGAGTATACCCAATTGTCCATCAATCCCAGTCATTCCCCTTCATTTATCCATGATTTGAACTCCTCTCTCACTGATATTTTCCCTAAGATGTTACCAGTCTTCATTTCAAATATACGTGTTTATGATCTTCCCAGCACCTTGGCCTTTCAGTTCATTGTTCTTGTCTCTAAAGATCTTGCCCTTCACCCACCTCGGTACCCGATCCCACGGTCGTTATCAATAACTGTAACCTTCCTGATCCCATAATCCTAAATCCATGCATTTCACTCTCTGACCACCACCTCCTATCTGGTGCCCAGTCTCCAACAATCCTTTGGCCCCAACAATCCTTTGATCCTTTGCCTATTCATGGGTGTTAATTTCCTAGTTCCTCACTGTCCTCCTCATGATCCAGCTGAAATTCCATGGTAAATCTTTATAGTTGCCCTCTTACATGTACCCTCAACTCTCTAATCCATTTTTGTCACACTCACTTTGCAAAACCCTAACCCTGGAAAAACCCCATTCTTCCTACTCTGGGCTTATACCTGGCAGCTGAATTTGGCTGGAGAAAACCAAAACCTGCGGGTGGGTCTCACTTTGAATTCATGACCACAGATCTTAAGTGAGGCTCTTAATGCTGCCCGGTGAGCAGCCTGCACTTCCCTGCTGCATCTACTCCTCCATTCTTCCTGGAAACCACCTTATACCTTCTGTTTATTCCTCAAACCTCCAACACCTTCTGCCAGCTGATGGTCTTACTTCCTACTTCACTGAGAAAATGGAAGCAACCAGAAAAGGACTCCTGCAGACCCCCATCTATCTATCTATGTCTGGATGCAAGTATGTGTGTATAAATATACGTATCTACCAACATCAGCACCCGTGGTCTCTGCCCTCCTGCCTGTTGCTGTAGTTGAACTGTCTACAACTAGCGTTGGCCTGCTTGAGGACATTGCTTTAGAGATTCCTTCTCTTACATGATCATATTCTCCTCTCTGCTGGATCATTCTCATCAGCAAAGACAAGCAACTGACAGCAACTGACAAGTCTCACATCTTAAGAACTCCTCTCTTGGCCGTACTTCTGCCTCTAGCTAGTGGCCTATTTCTCTGTTCCTGTTTATAGTAAAATTTGAACAAGTTGCCTGTATTGCTGTCTCCAAGTCTTTTCTCCCACTCTCTTCTAACCCACTCCAAAGGGGCTTTCATCTCCAGTGCTCCACTGAAACTGCTCTTATCAAGGTCATCAATGACTTCCATGCTGCTTAATCTGATGGCCTGGTCTCAGTTCTCATCTTATTTACCAGCCACATTTGAAATAACTGGTCATTCTTTCCTCCTGGAAGCCCTTTGTGAAGTTGGTAACCAGGACGCCATGTTCTGTTGGTTTCCCTCCTGTCTCACCGGCTGCTCTCTCTCTGTTCCTCTTCCTCTGCCTGACCCCTTCGTGTTGGGGAGCACAAGGGATTAGTTCTTAGAACTCTTCCCTCACTCCCTTGTCTCATTCAGCCTCAGAGTCCTTAAAGACTACATTATTAATGTGTTGATGACTCCAAAATTCAAATGTCTACACCAGACTTCTCTCCTCTGGACTCTTACATTCAGCTGCCCACTCAAAATTTTCATTTTTATACTGAATAAGCAACTAAAGTTAACAAGTCTGAAAGTGACTTCCTGATCCTCCCCTCAAAAACAAAAAATCTACTTTACCCACAATCTTCCTCAACTCAATTGCTGGAAACTCCATGCTTCCATTTGCTTATGCAAAACCCCCGGGGTCATTTTTAACTCTCCTCTTTTCTCTCATCCACAATCTGGAAATTCCAAGGGCTCTACTTTCAAAACAGACCCACAATCTGATAACTTCTGTCAACCTGCACTGCCACCACCCTGGCTTGGGCCACCATCAACTTTTTTTTTTTTTTTTCAAATTGTGGTAAAGTACATATAACATAAAATTCTCCATGAGTGATGTTTAGTACATTCACAATGTTGTGCAACTACTCTCACTGTCTAGTTCCAGAACATCGTCATCACCCCAAAAGGAAACCCTAATCCCATTAAAGCAGTCCTTCCCCATTACTCTCTCCCTCCAGCCTCTGGCAGGCTAATCTGCTTTCTGTCTCTGTGGATCACCATCAACTCTGGTCTGGATCATGGGAGCCTTCCACTGGTCTTCTCACTTTCTTATTTGTACCCTCCTGCCCTAGATTCGGTGCTCAAAGAGTAAATGAGATCACATCATGGATTTGCTCAAAATCTCCACTAGCTTATCTCACTCAGGGTAAAAGCAGAATCCTCACAGTGGCCTCCAAGGCCTGCACCCTTGGCCCCATGCTGCCTCTCCAACGTCCCCTACTGCTCTCTCCCTGCCTCACTCTGCTCCAGCTACACTGGCCTCCTTGGGATCCTTGAACATCCCAAACACACTCCTTCCTCAGGGCTTGCATCAGACATTGGCTCTTCCTGATACACCCTTGTCCCATACCTTTATGGTTCCCAACATCACTTCCTTCAGGTCTTTGCTCAAATGTTGCTTTCTCAGTAACATCTTACTTAAAAAACTGCAACTCCACCCCACCTGGCACTCTTAACTCCCCTCACCCTGCTTTGTATAATGTACTTATATGTGTTGTTTACTGTCTATGCTCCCCTACCCCTGGAACGAAGGCTCCCTAGACCAGAGAGCATTGTATTTTCTGTTCTTTCCTACTGCCCAGTGCCTAGAACAGTGCCTGGCACACAGTCAAGCAGTATTGGTCAAATGGATCTATGAGTGAACAGCAGAGGGGCAGAAGTGGGTCACTTCTACTCTTATTTAACCAACGCCTTCTGTCCTGTGGTGGCCTGTAAGGATGGAGGGGGTGGTCACATGCCACAGACAATCACTGGTCCATGACAGCACTACCCAGAGGTCCAGCACAGGGACTATTGGTGGTGGGAAGGGGACAGGTGGCAGCAGTTATCACCTCCCTTCATTTCACCATTAACACAACCCAGCACAACCTTTCCATCCTACTCTTGCCCAAATTAGCCCCAGAGAGGGGCAGATGGCCCCCCAGAGTCTCCCCCACACCTGCTGTTGTCCACATAGCGGATCAATATGGGGTAGAAGGCGTAGAGATCCCTGCAGAGGACTGCGAACTCATCCAGGATGAGGAGCTCCGCCTCCTGGGTGTCCCCTCTGCCGTCAGCTTTCAGCTGCTCCTCCTCCTGCACGGTCTTGATGGCCTTTTTCTTCAGCTTCTCCAGAGTCGGGATGAAGTGGCTTCTCAGCAGGTCAGGCCTGGCTTTGCTGATGATCGGTTGGGTGTACACTGCGTTTGCAAACAAAGGGCCTCCCTCTCATTTCCGTATCATGACAATTGATGAAAATGAAAGAAGTGACCCTGAAAAGTGAGGCTATGGGAAGCTATCAATTCAGGATGGCACCTGCTCCTTGTTCCCCTCCCTAATCTTCCCCTTAGCACTTCCCTCTCATAAAGCCGCCCTGGGGCTTGGGGGACCAGGGCCACTATAGAAGCAGGTCCCTAATTCCCCTCTGCTCCTCCAGGCCACGGGGAGGCCACCCCTGAACTCCTCATGCACGGCCCAGGCCACGCCTCTTAGCTCTTTGTAACGGGCTATCTTGGATCATTTTATAGTGCATTCATGTTGGTTTGGGATCACTAGCTAGATTTTAAACTCCCTGAAGGGAGCATTTCATTCATGATAACCAGTACTGTGCTGAGCCAAGGGTAGGCACTCAATATATGATTTCTGATTATTTTGTAGAAAAATCTGTTAAAAGCACATTGACTCAACAACTGTTCTCAGCCCTCAACACTTGAAGACTGCCAACCTATTTCCTAGAAGCTTCTCTGGGTCCTGAGGGAGGCAGATAATGCTCCCATCAGCTATAAATGAATGGAGAGAGGCTGGGCTGGTCACTAGAAGTTGAAAAGCAGCAACAAGCAATCAGCAGGGCTACGATTTTGGCTTCTATGAAGAGAATGATAAAACCCTACATGTCTTACCCTATTTCTTATGTCCTACTGATTAGATATTGGTTATCCTATTATGAAGTAGACCAATGGAATAGCATATCTTTTCTAAAGATCAAAATCAGAGTAATCATAAGAAAAAAAAATAAGTGAAATAAAATGAGAAAGAGACATGAGCCATTGACAGTGTACACTGAAATGTGTATTTCAGTTTCTTTAGCTTAGGGCAATTCAATTGGAAGGCCCTACATTCCAGCAATTTTTCTTTGTAATCTCACTTTCCCTTATTTTTAACTTTTGTAAAAAAGACAGTTTTAGAAAGAAAAGGTCAAGGGAGCTTTCGATGAAATGCCTTCACCAAAAAGTTGAGACTTGTTAGCTTTCATGGAGGTCTGCTTTGAATAGACAATTAGAATGGCTAAACTTGATGTGGGTGATTTGGGGTTACTATTTAAAATCAACTTTGTTTAGTTCCCAGGAATTAAGTGGCCTGACGGAATGAGATCTGGGGTTCACCTGTGGAATAACAGGCCAAAGTCTGTTTCCATCAGTGCCCCTCATGCTGTGACATTTTTCTTCTCTGCACCCCTAGGGAGGTAAGGGAGCAGATTTTTGATCTCCTTCCTTTCCTTAATCAAATTCCTTTGATTAGCTCCTAAATTAGAGCTCATCAAAACATTGCCTTGTGGTTAAGAACATTTTAGAGCTAATGGGTAAGAGAGGAATACCAACTCTATTTACTGATACGCCCACAGACGCCTATGCCATCTAGCAGCCATCAGCACCCAAAATATTTATAATTTTGATCTCAGTTCATTTCTGAGACAGGAAGGGGGCAGGAACTTTTTTTCCTTCGTCTTGTAGAATGATATCTATTCATTTATTCAGGAAAGTAAATACCTAGTATTGGGTTAATAGCTGCTGTTAGCTCAGCCATTGCATTTCATGGTCCAGGAGATTATATGGGTGAAGCTATTACCAGTGGAGTCTACTATCTAAATTGTAGGTCCACCAAAAGCAATGACTTTGTCTTAGCTTCTATCTCCTTGGACTCTAGTTTGACATTAAATATCTGTGGTTTCCTGACTGTGAAAACCATGGTTATTCATTTTCAAAGCCTATCTTTTTAAAAATTTATTATTATTTTTTTTTATTTTTTAGAGACAGAGTCTCACTCTGTTGCCCTGGCTAGAGTGCCGTGGCATCAGCCTAGCTCACAGCAACTTCAAACTCCTGGGCTCAAGCAATCCTTCTACTTCAGCATCCCGAGTAGCTGGGACTACAGACATGCGCCACCGTGCCCGGCTAATTTTTTCTATTTTTGGTAGAGACGGGGAGAGGGGGTCTCACTCTTGCTCAGGAACTCCTGAGCTCAAACAATCCACCCGCCTCGGCATCCCAGAATGCTAGGATTACAGGTGTGAGCCACCGTGCCTAGCCCCTATCTCTTTATTTTGAGGTTGCTTCAAAACCAGAAAATTGGCTAAAAACATTAAGAGCCTACTGCATGCAAGGAATTTGAGAGGGATACAAAAGAAAGAAAAAAGCAAAAATGAAGTGCTGCTACCAAGAGCCTACATGAGAGAGTGTCTTAGAAAGCATAAAGTGAAATACAAATGCAGAGTGGCATTAAGAAACAGTACAGCCCAGATGAGCGTGAGTTTTATATATGTGGAAAACACACAGGATTACTTACCAAGAAAATTATGGACAATTATTACTGTAAGAGCAAATGAGATTCTTAAGTGCCAAAAACAAATAAAGCAATGCTCACTGGACTTGAGTGGAGTTTATTAAGAAGGGCTTCCTAGAGATTTGAGGGGCCTGGATTGGTATGGGCATAGGCGGGAGCATCTGCTCCAGGAAGCTTTTCTAGGGAATATATCAATTCTTTTTCCTGTTAAGCAACTGGGGTGGGGTTGGGGTGGGAGTGGGGAGGTCTAAATATAGAATGGACATCACTCAACACCATCATGGGATTAACAAAAGAGATAGAAAGAGAACCCAGCTCTCTTGGTCCCTGGCCGGGGCGACTGGGGAGAAAAGGGACCTGGTACCTGCAATGCGCTTCATCCAGGAGGCTTCCTCAATGCCCAGGTTGTTGTTGATGATCTTCAGGATGTCGCCCAGGATGAGACTGAGGTGCTCAGAGGTGACCTTGGTGCAGCAGGGCCCCATGCTGGGGGGCAGGTTCTCGGGCCCCCGCTCCCACCAGTAGGACAGGTAGTTGCAGATCATGGGCAAGACCACCTCGATGACATGTGGCATCTCCATGTACCGGGCCCCTGACTCGGCCAGGTCACTGATTTCCTTCATCAGGTCTTCCAGCTGGGGGATGTCAGGACACATCTCTTCCACCGTGTCTGGCATCCCCATAACTGACCAAGAGGGTACAGGAAGAATAAAGGGACAGCAATTCAAAAGCACAATGGGTGCAAAAGCTTCTCTCCCTCTGCCCCACCCTTCTTTTGGTCTTTACATATAAATTTCCAGAGCCTCATAGGAGCAAGCATGGATGCAGAGTAGCTTTTGTCTCCTAGCTGCTTGTGAACCAACTACAGCTTCCAGAGGCTGTGTTATCTTCCTAGATGTCATACTGGGGTTGAAACATTTAAACATCTGGTTAAAGGGACACAACAGGACATGGTGGAGGGATAGTTCATAAGACTTCTCTGTGATAAAGCCAGGCTCTTAGCTTCTTCCTTTTGGCTTGCCTGCTTAGGCTCTAGTGTGACCACTGCAGGGAAAGGCAGTGATCAGAGAAGAAAAGCAACCCATCAGTGTTCAGTTGCCAAGTCTTAGTTCAAACACCTGGATCACATCTGTACTGTTTAGAAAAGGAAAAAGAAAATCCCCTTATCAAATATTCCTTCAGCTGGACCAGAAACAATAATACTTTCCGTCCAACTGAAATTTGGGGAGAAAAAAGTCATACATGCGTTGATTTCTGGCTTCACAATAGAAATGATGGGTGATCTGAGGTGACTTAATTGACTTCCTGCAAATCACTTAAACTTTTTTGTTTCTGAAGGCTTATTTACAAGGAATAGTGAATTAGCCCTATCTTTTCCTCATTCTGAATGATTGAGGTCACTTCACTGGACAAGGACAGACAGGATGAAAGGGCAACAGACAAGGTTCAACATTAAACCAGGTAGGGTTGTCAGATACAAGAACTGGAAACAGAAGAAGTCGGTGATCCCCCTAAGGTAGAGGACATTCTTTCTTGTGAGACAGGAGGAAGCCCGGAAGCACCCTGAGGTTCCTGACAGGTGAAAAGATAACAAGGGCTCTGAGTGGAGGGCTGGGAGACAGTTCTGAATAAGAACCACAAGCCCAAAGCTTTGCATATGCGTCCATTGAGCTAACTGCTCCCTACACAATCTGTTGGTGCCCACGAAGCAGATCATGTGCATACTTCATCCTCAGACCAAACTTCTCAAACTGGGGCTAAAGCATCAAGCACCAAAGAAGCTAGGCAGTCCACAAAGCTACAGGAAAAATGTGGAGAGTTTCTTGGAATATCAGTATCATTGGAAAATTTGAGAAAATTATTTTTGACATTAGGAATAAAATGCAAAGTTCTTATCAATTTCCAGAGATAAAGCAGAAGACTTCAAATAACATTTTATGTTTAGTGAATTGGGTTATGCCTGCAGGTTCCCCTTTGCGATTAGAGTCACTGCTGGCTTAAGTTTCTCTTCTCTATGGATTTTAGATCCATAGGCATTGAAGGATTAATAAATAAAAGAGGCTGAACCACATTCCTTGGCATTTAGGAATACTGGCCAATTGAAAGGGACTGTTTTGATATCTCTCATGGTTGTACTGCTGGGAGCAGAGAGAATAATCCTGGCTATCTTGGACAGAATGAATCTGCAGCTGAGACAAGTGGTTCTACTGGGATGGAATGTGCAGTTGCAAAGCAATGGACCCAGAGCAGCGTCTGTGCTATGGAACAGGCCCAGTGAAGTCCTATCACTTTTACCCTAGTGATAACTTTCTGTTGCTATCACTATAGCCTTTTGGTGGGTAGAAGGATAAAGATCTCTTTTCCTCGGAAGCCAGGAGTGGACCAATGTCTTTTAAAATCCAGACAATTTAGAAGGACTAATAGCATGAAAGACAAAGAATCTTGAAATCCTATGATTTACAGTAGAAGGAAATTATACAGGTCAGATATGGTCCATTGCCAATGTCAGTCATTTGCAAAGAACAAGTCTGTCTTGTATTTTGCAGCAGGGCAACAATAGTCATGGGAGTCTGGGGAGACCGTCACAAAGTAATTTTACATGTACACTCTCAGAGTAAATAGGTAAAGACAGGGAAGTCAAACTTTCTACCTTGCGGTTCTACACACAGAACAATGCCAACTGCCACAGATGCAACTGAAGTGTACAATTATTTGCCATAAGATTATAAATGAGAAGGCTCAGGTGTGTGTGTTTAAATGTCACATAGACAATATGTTATCATGGATGTTTTTTTTCCCTGATTAAGAAAAACTCAGTTGCTTAAGGTTGCTGCTCTGGAGTCATTATAATGACCTTTAAATGTTATTTATATGTAATTAGTCCTTGAGTGGAACAAACATTTGCCATTTGGAAGGTGTTTTGTACTTCAAATGCCACATAATAAAGCCACAGAATGAACTCTGCAGAGTTAGCTACCAGAACAACAGCCTCGGCTGGGGCATATTATATAATCAGACATAAGCCTGGGGGAATCATTAGAATCACTGTCCTTCCATCCTCTAGATCCATGGTTCTCAAAGTGAGGTCCTCCCACCAGTAGCATCAGCATCACCTGGAAACTGGCTAAAAATGCAAATTCTCGTGCCCTCTACAGATCTACTGAATTAGAAAATCTAGGGTTGGGGCTCAGCAGTCCTTCACAAGCCTCTCAAGTGATTCTGATGCATGTTAGAGTCCAAGAACCGCTGGGTTAGCTTCATAAGTCCTATTTTTTTCACCCAGCAGCTCTTTCCTCAGGAAGATAGCATCAAAGAGCATCACTTCTTTGCAATACAGGCAGATGGCTTGCATTGGAATTGGGCCTCTTTTCCATTTGGTTGATTATTCTAACATAGTATGAAAGAAAAGAAAACTGGTGATAAGATGTTTTGATCAATCCTGTATTCTGATTATGTCTGACCACTGCCAGACATAACTAAGGATTTATCTAGTTTTGAATAACTGGCACATGACAGTATTAAATCTATTCTAGGCATATCTTAATAACTTTTGGATGAGTAGGAAAATGCTCCAGGATCTTATAGGGTATCAAAGATATTAATATGAGTAACTCTGCTGGCAAAGCACCAAGTGTCGATTAATGGAGATGCCCAATTGACTGAAGCCTTGATAAATGAGTTCATGCCGTATTTCTAAACCACAGGCTCACATCATTTATCACCCTAAACATTCCTTCCCTTCCTTTAACCCTCGGGCCACCCACTTTATAATGAATGAAGTCTACCTTCTTACAGCCCAGTAAGCCATCAGTCATCCTCTGGCCCCAGATAAGCCTGGTTATCCCAGAATACATAATTATGCACATGTCACTTTTCAAGAGGCAAAACACTTGTTGCTGATTAATCCAGTGATGAAAAAAATGGGCTCAGGGCACTTGTGCACAGAGTCCCATAGTGTGTCACTAATGGATAAAGGACTGTGTGGTCTCTAATTACAACCTTGTCTCTTTTCTTCCTTTGGAACAATGATGGATACTTTTAAAATTTATGACTATGTCATATTAAATCAATACAAAGGTATAAGAGCACTTGGGAAGGAAAACAGTGGAAGAAAGTCATTCCCTTCCCTCCCAAAGCTACTCTAGGTGTTCCTCTGCCATTGCCATATCCTCATATTGACCTGCTACTGTGCCTCTAGGGTCTGAAGAGCAGAGGTGGTTTCTCTTTGCCAAAGTGCAGCTCTACACGGTGCTGATATAGAGACAGACAGACACTATTTCTTAAGTCACAGTTGGGAGTAGAATGAATGCATAAAGATACAGGGCTGTCATGACGGCCCCATGTCCCTTTGGAGCTGGGGAGCAACACTTGGGCTGGCATTCGCCTGACTTCTCAACTTCATTATCGTCTGCTGTGTTGCTCAGCACCCACTTTCACAGCAAGCTGTGACTCATTTGGAATCAGGAATGGGCAGAAAATAAAACAAGGTTGGAAATACATTTTTGGCTAGTCTCAAAGGGGAGAAAGGGTGAGATGAGGCCAAAGAGGTCGGGGAAAGGTGAATTTACAGATTTCATATGGGACTTTGGAAAGTCGAGGTGTCTTGGCAATTTTCTCTCTTGACGAGTTCTGAGAACACCAGTCTCCACTGTATTCTAGCTCAGTAAAGGATTTTATTAGCAGCCTTATCTAAGTGGGCCTGGTGATCATTTCTGTGGCAATGCACTCCCCTTATCAGAAGTAACAAGATGCAAACAGCAACAAATCCGCCAAGGCTTAGCACTATGCATTCGTAGATGAAAAGAACGGCAGTGGCCAAGAAAAGTGTGGTATGAGCCACTTTCTCTCAGAACACTTCCCCCTTAGGATCTCATGGAGTTTGAGAAAAGGGGCTTGAACTAACTAAATGGAACTGCTATCTAGTCCAGCCATCTACTGGTACTGGATATCAATATTTTAAGAAAATACTGGTTCTGAATAGGAAAGGCTCTGGTTTAAAATTGTTTACTATGGCTTTTTTTCTTGTTCTTAATATTGATTAGGCCCCAGTATGGTAATTTTTGCTTCAGAATACATCAAATTGTTGTAGCTATTTCTAGTTAGAGTCCAAGCTTGATTCAGGCTTCTACTTGAAGCTCCTCTGTTCTATTCTATTGCCCTTAGTCAGGGTCACAATCCAGATGTCAGGGCCCTCCCTTCCACCTCCGAGGAGCAGGTTTACAGCCTGCCTTGGATTTTAGTTCTAGGCTATTGTAGAATAGAGGATGGAAAGCGTTTTCTGTAAAGGGCCAAATGGTAAATATTTTAGGCATTGTAGGGCAGCCTTTGCTGCCTCTTCTCAACTCTGCCATTGTAGGGCTAAAGCAGCCACACACAATACGGAAACAAGTAGGTGTAGTTATGTTCCAATAAAACTTTATTTACAAAAATAGGCAGGGGGCCAGATTTGCCCTCTGGCCATAGTGACTTCTGTTATAGAACTTAGCGAAGGAATTTCCTTCTTGTATAATTTCAATTCCTTCTGCAGCTTTTCTATGTCTTATCTTCCATGAATGTGGAGAATATGTGGTCAGTATCCTTAGAAACACAGCCTCTCCATGGACTTGAAGAGTATAGTTAGGTTATTGGTGTGGATGTGCCTCTTCTGATGCCACTGTAGAGAGGGACTGCAAAAAATAGTCACATCCCAAGGTGCAAAAGGGAGATACCGAGGGCAGACAAGAGATCTTCAGGTCTTATGATGGAAGGGATTTAGAAATCAACTACACTGTTTCCCCATTTTATAGAGGAGAAAACCAAAACCTAATGATTGCAAAGTCTTGCCTGTGCATTTTTCCAATAAGATGGAGACAAACCTAGTTCCTAACTGTGACCTCCTGGCCCCTTCAGACCACGTAAAACAACAGTGCTATAGGGCTGCTGCTCCCTGCCAAAGTGGCCTTCCCAGCTGCTTTCCTTTCTGCACATGAAATTGGTTGATGACCACTGTGGGAAGATACTTACTAGACCTCTCCCTGGGGGTTTTGGTGTTGAAGACCGAGAGTGGATTGTAGCGGTTAAGGGTGGGCTCCAGGAATGCCACTGGTATGGCAGCTGCCAGTGAGGCCAGACATTCTCCAAGGGCAGGACGTTGCCTGGAAACAAAGAAATCCATTTAGAAGTGTTGCCACCCACGTGCTGGCTCCATGCATCACAGGCCAGGCCCCTTACCCAGGATGTCTCAGGTCACTTCCCCATAAATTATTCCACTAGACATCCCTGGGATCAGCAAGGTTGCACACACTTCTCCAGCCCCTCATCTTTCTCTGGACACTGACCAATGGTTAATAATGGTCTTACTACTTTGAAGCTAGCTCTTAACTGGCTAAGGTGATATAATACACTGTGTGGCTTTGCCTGCCCCTCTCCTCCAGCATGTCTGAGAGCAAGTTCTGGTATCCAGATTGAGATTGAGCCTCCTTGTTCTCAAGATGCTTTGAAATCTTCAGTGTAATTTCTCTGTGTCTATTCTCTACTGTGGATGGAGCCTATGTCCACTAGTTGGAACAGTAGATAATAGGCCAAAGCACTAAGGAGACACAAGATAAAAGACCTGGCTTGCAACAGAGACAACAGGTCCTAAAGCATACTGCTCGATTTAGAGGAGAGACATCTAACATCTATTACTCTTCTCCCACCCTTCTACAGATATTTGCATGTCCACCATGTATTAAGGTCTGGCTTTTAAGTCTTTCTGTGAAACAAGCAAGCAAACAAAAACAAAATGCTTGGGATTTCTAGTTCAGTTTCCAAGTTCTCCAACTGAGAGGGCTTGTGCTTGCTGGCAGGGTAACCAAGTCTGTGAGTTTAAGGGAGGGGAACCAGCAACCGGCTTTTCAAAGCAGAGCTGGAACTGAAACAGCATTTCTCCCTCCTAGATCTGGGCTTAGCTTTGGGATTGTATCTTGTCTGTTGCTTTCTGATGAATGAGGGACCAGAGCCACGTGTCTCCCATACATCAACATCTTCTCTCAGCCACTCACGGGCATCCACACACAGAGACCAGACACCTGTCCTGTGAGTTACACATGTGATGTTTGCTCCCAAATATGGAGAATTTTTTTTCAAATAAATCAGTAATGTGAATCCTTTGTTAGATCAGGCTACAAAGATAATGAGTGGAAAATGCAGACAATAGGTCTATAATTAAGAATTGCATGGGGCTTACAGAGTTCGATTCCATCTCATGCCTCATTTTGCCTTTCTCTGTGGCTGATCCACTCAAATCGAGCACTGATGCTGTGTACATGAAGCCCACGAGCAGAACCCCTGGTAGCTGAGGGTGCTGAGCTGCCCCCTCGGGGGATGTTACAGAATCATCACAGAGCCAACTACCAGCTGGAGAAAGTGCACTTGGAGCTAAGAGCCAACTCTCGCCCCACAACTGCCATTCCCTGGAAGCAGAAAGGCGTCTCTTGGGGGTTCCTTCCAGCTCCCCACTGAGACCTGTACCCAAGACTTTGTGTTAATTACCCCTCTCTGTGACAACAGCCAATTCCAGGAGCATCAAGAAGCCAGAATGTCAAAAGCATAGATTCTCTAAAAGTGGGTAACAAGCATTTACTATGGGAGGATCTGGGGGGGCCATTTTTTATGGACGAATAAGCCAGACAGTCTTAACCTTCATCCTTCAGGAGGTAGAAGTCCTTTCTCACTGAATGCAAAGCAAATATACAGCCCTGTGTTCCATACAGAACCCTGAATCAGCAATGTGATCAAATGACACATCTTTATGGACTAATCATAAGGATTAGAATCAACCTGCAACTTTGTTATAACAGAGAAATACATATATTTGAGTTGGATTAAAAATGTGAACTCAACTGGTCTTGAAAAAAATGACTGCACAAGACTGTTTAGGATAGAATAGGAATTTGCAGGGGGCCAGCCTGGGGTTTGCAGAACTGCCCTGCTGGAGATGCAAGTTGACGCTGACTAGAGACAGGAAGGAGGGGAAGGGGTGGGTGAATTGGCAGAAAGTTGTGGGTTCCTTGGAAAACCCACTCCGTCTTCATTCAAGTTATCAAACTTATGAAAAGTGACCTTTTAAATTACTTTAAGGAAAAATTAATCTATGTAATTTTATTGTTATTGTCTTCTTAGGCTTGGCTTTTAGGAAACTAGTTGACAGCTTCTTTGGCCATGAAGTATTTGAATGGATAACTTTAAGATCCTCCCCTAACCAGCTACAGTGGACTGACAGGTCCTTAGTCAGGCAGTCACTTCTTAGCCTTGTCCTTTTGATGAAAGTTTGACTGTTAAAATCTTCCCACCCAGGACTGCTCCAGAGGCAGAGTGGAAGCTCTTGGACAAACAAATCCTACTGTGCCCCATGTATTCATACTGTCCTGGGTCCTGCTGGAGGTGTTAGTGGTAGAAGATGAGGGACTGAGAGTGTAGAGACTGCTGAGTCCTGGTCACTCTGTGGGAAACTTTCATAACGCTTCTGAGGGAGGCTCTGGCTGGTCCTGTCTCCCCCCACCCCACACACCTTTCCTTCTCACCACCTGTTCTTCCTTTCTCCACTCACCTCAGGATGGTGGACAGGCATGAGAAGAGCAGCATCATGTTAACTTCAGACCTGAGTGGCCAGGACCCTCAGTGACAACCCAGGATAGCAAGCACCTCTATACATCAAATATGAGGGCTCACAAGGGGCCGTTTCTTATTTTTTTCAGGTAACAGTTTCACCATTCTTACCAACCACAGTGGCCAGTGAGGAGAAACATGGTGCTTTCTTTCAGTCTTGCCTTTTGAGGAAGAGGAGGACGGAGATAAATTATGAAGGGGAAAGGAATGTCACAGGGAGAGCACTGATGAAAGAAAATTTGGGTGAAAATCAGGGGTGACAAGGGGTAAGATCTCAAAACTGAGAGGACATTTTAGCTGGCACAGGGAGATGAACCTAGGAATGGCCTTGGTGCCAAATTGATCCATTCTTCCTCTCTTTTTATTTTACTGAAGTTAAAATCCTGATCTCATGAAAGTAGATTTCTGGAAAGTTAGTCAGATACAAAGGCAATTCTTGGGGCAAAAACAGTTGATAAGTCTCAGTTCTCCAGTGCTGTACCTAGTAGGGGACATGGCCCTGTCCTCTTTGATATTAATTCCTGATTAACCTGAGTCTCACCAAGCTCCGCAACGGGGGCATTTCTAGTCTGGAGTGCACAGTGATGCTAATTAGCTGCCCTGCCAAGAGAAATAAACAATGGCTCTCTTGGTCTAGTTGTTAAAAGTTCTGTAAAAGTAAAATCCAGAAATCTTCCAATTAACGCTCTAGCTGTGAAATATGGGCAGGAATGACCTTGGCCCTCAGCCCAAGCAGGGATTGAGTGAGGCAAAGGAAGACCACTGTTTTAAAATGCCTCTGGTCATCTCTGCCTACAGTGCTTTTATAAATAAGCTTTTTTCCTTTAGTAGCATTGTGCACCTAACTTCACACTTAGATGTGTTATCGAGGAATCATCAAATAGCATTCGAGCATAAGCCCATTGTTCAGAACTTGGTGTAAATTTTATTACTAGACAGTTTCTTTGTTAAACATGACAGATATTGCCTTCATTTAATTATAATGCTGAAAACTTCATCTGATATGTTCTTAGCCTTTGTTTTTCAATCATGAACTGACATTTTTGGACTGTTTGAATATAATTTGAATAACAATGTACCAACTGATATGATGGCTAATAAAAAGAAGATATCGGTGAAAATAAAATAAAATGCCTCTAGGTCATTAGTGCCCGCCAGGGGGCAGTGTGGGTGTGGACCAAACACCATAGTAGCCCAAAGGTCTACTGGAAGAGTTTATTACTGGATATGAAAACTCTTTTTTTCCCTTGGTCTCAGTTCCTACTACCTAGTGTTTTTCACAAAATAGGTACTTGGTCAGTGGTGACAGATTGAATAATCTTCAATTTGTATTTTGGTTTTGGTTACTTCCTAATCGATAAGTAGCAGGCTCTCCTTGTCAATCTCTCAGTCTTATTTCTATGGATCTAGATTTTGCTTCTTCAATGTCTATTGTCAGGAACACAGGCAAAGATGAAGTCGTTGTAGTAATAATAATAATGCCTATAATAATGTCTTGCACACAAATGGTGCTTTGCAATTTTAAAAGTTCCTTCATGTATATTCCAAGGGTGATAAAAAGAGGAAATTACAAGTAGCAGAGAGGCAGAAAGCACAGTGAGGGCAGGGGCAGGACTCAGGTATTGATAGCAGTATTGTGACCTTAGAGGTTCAGGGAACATATGCAATGTCTGATCAGAAATAATTGGTCAAAGGGAGCCAAGCAGGATGGAAGGAATGGGTATCTCTAAAGTGTGAAGTGGAAAATGCAGTTTTCATGTGAAATAAAACTGAGATTCAGTATTTAATGTTATCATGTTACAAGCTTTGTTTTCTTGACTGATCCCCATCAAATGCTCTTTCAATTAATCAAAGCATTTCCATGTTACAGAATGCAAGTATTCTATGTGGTTAAATGCAAAAAGCCATTACCCTTCTTTGAAATTTTGTATTTGAAAACTCCACTTGTCAATGACATTCTCAGTGTTGTCTCAATTACAAAATATTTCAAAAGAAATGTCTCTACCCTGATTCAATCAATGACTTTCCCCATCAGAGTCAACCCTATCACCAAGGTGTCTGGAGTCTTTTCTATCCACAAAGCACTCTCCAGGTATAGCTGGAAACCAAATATTTAGTGTTTCCTTTACATTCCTATAGTCATTCACTAGTCAAGGAAACTTCAGCAAAAGATGGTAGAGAAATGGTGAGTTTATTGCACTTTTCTCCCTAGAACTCACAAAAAATGAGGAAAAAAATTGGGAAGAAATCTGAATCTTTGCTGAAATTAGATGTGTGATAACTTCAAACCATAAAGTATAGACCAAATCAATTGGGGATACTGAAATGGAAACATACTTTCCAGATCTAGAAGAGAGCACAGAAATCTCTGGACATAACTATAGGGATTTTAAGAGGACCAAAAGATGAGTTGTTGTTTGAAACAATGAAGATTAAGGGTGTGAGCAGGCCATGAGAGAGCTGGTCGGTAACGTGTGTGGGGCCAGGTTCCATATTGCAGAGTGGCAGATGGGAACAGAGTAGGCAAGAGTATGCATGCTTCTGCCATTCCTATGACCTCATCTCCTGGCCTGGAGAAACCACTGAAGGTGAGGTGGAGTTGAAGAGTGAGAAGTAACCTGCTTGGTAGCCGCTGACCAGAGTTCTCTAAGTAGAGGATAAACACACATTGAATCGCTGAGCAAAAGATCTATGACTATAGGATTCACTGAGAGTTTCACCAACCTCTCACCTGGGCCAGCTGCTTACTTTTGTTGGGGGAGGACATCATCAGAAGCTGAGCATTGGGGGGTTACTAGGGCTAAAGGCACTGCTGATTTAGTGAGAGTGAGTTCTTGGTCAGCTTCTCCGATGTGAAGCTGCCTGCTGTTTTCTTCCCCTTTCATTCTCCTCCACTTTAACACACACACACACACACACACACACACACACACACACACACAGAGCCGTCTCCATTCTCGAGAATTACCAATGTACCTAACAACAAAGAAATAGATGAGAAACATAGCTCAGGAAAAAACTATTCAGAGAAAGGTATAGAACAAAAGCAATAGGGGCAGCCTTGACTGAGGGGCTTCTGCAAGCCTTGACTTCTACCAACATGAAGAACAAAACACAAGGGCAATATTCACAGCGCCGCAGATACATAATAAACCTGGAATGAATATACGAATAAGGGATAAAAAATTATATGAAGAGCAGTCTTTTTCTGGTCTGACATTTCAGAGTTGACCTTTTTTTTCCATGAGAAGAATGCATAAGCTTCACACAAAATTGTACAAAGAAACACACACATACCCATATGGGTGGATGTATATATACACCTATAACCAGAAAATAAGAAAAGATACTGAAGAAATATTTACTAATGTTCAACAGCAGAAATGAAGTAAAAACACTCTCCCTAAGTGAAATTCAGTATTAATCAAAAAAAGTGTTGTTAATTTTCCTGTTGATTTGGTATACATATGGTTAAAACTTTTATCTTCTCAGTTCCTATTCCTAAAGGACAAAACTATTTATCCATATTTTATGTAAAACAATAAGGAAAACTAGACAATTATAAGGACTTAAAATCACAATAAAAAAAATTTAGTTGTTAGTTCCTCAACTAATTTCTTGAACTCTGGAAGCTATTTAGAAGCTGTGATTATGAAGAAAAAGATTTCTTCAACATTTTTTGGTCTCTAGCACATGATTTCAAGTCATTAGTTCTTTGGTTCTTGAAGGGCCCAAAGGGTATTTTGGGGCTTTATTGAGAAATTGCAATTGGAATGTATATAAGTTTTGACATGAAACAAGGGCTATTGTTAGTTTGTTTGATAAACATCATAAGTAGAGGTAGCACATGGAAAGCAGATACCAAGGGATGTTTAGATTATGAATTTTAAGCACAGACTGAATTCTTTCCAGTTTGCTTGTTTGAAAAGGCAACAAAGAAAAAGAAAATCTTCCAAGGATAAGATTAAGCCCAGAGTTTTGTTAATACTGTTTATCCTTCCAATCTTCCCCACGGATTAAACACGACGACACATGACATCTGATGCTGAAAAGCAAGGGGTCGCCAAAGGCCCCCAATGCGAAAGGCAGATCAGAGAGGCAAAGCTAGAACCCAAGCATCTCTGCAAATAAGTGAGTTCAGATTACTGACCAGCATTTCTGCTACCAGAGCGTGCACTTATTTAAAACTCTAGCTAATCTGACAGCTGAGACTGGTAGAGGTTCAGGGTTGCATCACACAGAAACTCATTAAACACTAAAGCAACTGCCTTATGTCCCCTGAGCTTCTCAGCAGGCTTTAACCGCAGGAACTCTGGAAGCTATTTGGAAGCTGTGACTCTGAAGAAATAGACATAACTTCAACATTTTTTGGTTACAAGCGCATGATTCAGCTTGGCTATATTGCTCCTCCGGCCACGTAAATCCACCAGCTATCTCCACAGAAGTCACAAATCTCAACAGCCTCACTGCATTTCTTTATATTGCCACAAACATTTCATAATTGAGGCTCAAAACCACCATTCCATGTCAGTGAGCATTTCTGCTTTTGCCGGATTAAAAAGATGTTATTAAGTGTTAAGTGTTTAAAAAACTCTAAGTAACATTTTTCTGAGCCTAAATGTGTTAGCCCTGTTTGTTCACTAATCACCTTTCGACATAGATGTTCTTTCCCGTTCCAAGGGAGTAGAGGCTGCACAGTATGTGGTAGCACGAAATCTGCACGTCGCTCACTGAAACAAAGAAGAGATGTCATTGCTGCACATCAATCTCACACACGGAAAGGATCCATGAAGAGACAAAAACATATGGGCATAGTCAAGAGCAAACAAAATCTATCTTTTTTAACTAGTGACAGAGGCGATAGCTGGTTGTTGAATGGGGAGAGAAAACACACAGACACAAACATTCTCCATCCAGCCATCCTGGTTTCTTTGTGGGGCTTATGACAAGGAGCACATTGCTTCACAGGGAAAGGAATCATTTGACCAATGGGTCCTTCCATAATGGATTTTTTTTTT
>VBSM01001044.1:18514110-18540875 GCA_008086735.1 Cheirogaleus medius | reverse complement strand
AAAAAAAAAAAAAGACATTAACGAAACAAAAGGCAATTTAACTGTATCATGATTTTATCATGTTTCCTAGGGGAAGGGCATGTTTTGCTTAGGAACTCGTAAAGTTTAATCTGCAGGCTACATGTCCCGAGCCATGTCTGGAACTCATACCAAGGCTGGGACTATTTTAACCAATCAGAACTAATTTCATGTTTTATTTTTCAACCAAGGACCTGCATTGTTTTCATGACACAAAATAATGAGTTTGGATATTACCCCAATCTCTACGCAAAAGAAACAACTCATTTTCAGTTGTTCAAAGATACGGAAGACACAGCCTCAACAACCAGTTAAATTAAATCATGAGTCAACTTTTAAAGCCTGAAACCGAAGCTTGGTGGCAAATGTGTGCACTGAGGGGTTGGACTTTGTGCTAAATGCAAACTAAAACAAAACTGACCCACCCTGGTCTTGTTCTGAAGACTCAGATAATGAAACATTAGCATCTTTCCTTTGCTCCTGATATCCAGTAAATAAATTTAGGCTTCTTACCAAGAAAAATGATACCTGAAAACCCTTGGGAGCACACCTGTACCTCCCACTGTATTGCTCAGATAATCTTTTCAAATTAAGTGAGAGTGCAATTGCTGAGAGCTAGACTAGTGGGCGGGAAATTATGGTCCAGAATAAAAGTGGGAAGAGATTAAATATTATATACTCAAATTAAAGAATTTATTCCCTCTCTGAGAGCCTATCACTTCATTTTTTTCTTTAATCTAAGAAGGAAAGAGTATGGAATAATTTTCTCTCTACTCTGTCCTCAGGGTCAGCATAAGTGAATGGGTCCCACACCTCTATTTGTGGCCATGCGCCTATAAATCCGTGACAAACGGCAGCGTGACTCACAGAGCAGATCCACCCCAAACTGATGCTGAGCGACGTGCTCAAAGATGGACGTCAGGATGGGGAGCAGAGCCACCGTGGTATAGTTAATATTCTGTGAAACGCCTTTAATCTGCGTCCTGGAGTGGGTGAACTTCCCAAGCTTCAGGTTTTCTGAAGTCTTCTCTAAGTCTTCCGCAGCATTTTCAAAGAATGCTCGCAACCCAGCCTTCACCAGCTCTGAGCCCGACTTCATGACAGTCCTGGAAGCAAACAAAAACCAGAAGCGTCATCTGAACTTTTGGCCAACCCCATTCTTGAGACTGGTGGCTTGCAGTGCAACGTGGGCAGACATCTGACACTCCAGTCATCCGACCACCCCGTGTCAGGAGAAATGGAGAGAACAGTTAACATCCAGGAAGAAACCCAGATGACATCATCTCAAAGAGGCTGGCGACTGGACAGAGTACTCGGTTTGAGAGAATTATCACTCAGCTCTTCAGGAGATGTAGGGAACAATTGAGAATGAAACTGATATTGGTGACCTGCTGCCTATAGAAAGCTGTAGCTGGCTAGTTTTCTGTAAATAGCTAATTAAGAGGATGCGGAGGTGAGCGTTTCTTGCAGCTCACTGTAGGTTAAGCAACATTCATAAGGACTAGCTAGAAACATGAACCAATCTGACGTAGGATCTCTTATAAAGAGAGAGAAAGAGCAAGGAAATAATTCAACTGTAGCTTAGCTCTGTTAGTTTGCAGGAATGTCCTAGGTTGGACAAGGGGAGAGAAAAGGGACAGCTAGTCCTTTTAAAACAGCTTAATTGACCACTGGAAAAACAACACTGAAACGTGCCCTGTGGGAATGGAGATTAGCTATGGGCATTTGAGGCTTTCCCTCAAAACTATCCTATAATATAAAACTTAGAATTGGAACAAAACCTACACATCATCTATAATTTTCCATATTTCTGTATCTTATTCAGAATATTATGACAGATTTGCCTCCAGGACAGATGCTTTTTATCTACAGCATGTTCCTGATAATCAGCCAACCCATGAGGACAATAAAAACAAGGAAATACAAGTTAGTGAGGCTCCATCCTATCCTGTAGGTATTCACTTCCTAACCTTCTAATCACAGGTTTTATCAGAAATGATTACTAAACATACTGACTGAATTTTTAAAAATACTAGGCTCTCTCCCAAGGCTTTCTACATGTTTCTTGGCGTAAAGATTCCTTGTCCCAATTGCAAGTCATTTCTGTAGCCTGGGATGCCTGGGTCTGACCCTGCAAACTTTGTGCTTATCCTAATATTTCCACAACATATCTCTCTCAAAAGCCCTAACATTCCTTTTAATGGTCCTTAACCTTTTCTTTTTGTAAACATTCTCTGTTCACCATAGATTTTTATCTTTGGGCCACTCTTTTAGGTTGGTGCCTTTCTTCTGCATTGGGTCTTGGGAGGTGTGTCTTCCTCCAACTTTGACAAGGGGCCTTCTTAATGAAGGTGTGAAAAAAAAAAAAGCTCCCTGTCAGTTCTTTTTACTATAATACATCTCTCTTTTTTAATCTCATCATTTATGTTAATGTTACCAGAATTCAAGTATTATTTTTAAGACTTCCTTCCAGAGCCCCAGGCCATGGACTCGAAACCTGTCTTTTTCTCTGATCCTTTTGAAACCAGATCTCCCTGCATTTACTGCGTTGGCCACTTTGAATTCAGTGTGCTGTCATTCATCTCTCCCAGGGTGCCTGTGGTCTCACCACCCATCTGGCAGCTCTTCCATTTTTGTGGAGAATTAGGAACAAAGTGGCACTCTGCTGCAGTATATACTCTATTTTCTGAAAGATGAACTTCCCAGTAAGAGGAGACGAGAACTGATCAAATGCTGATCCCTGAGTGTTCAGTCTGTCACGACAGCAGCTCCGCATCACGCGGACTGAGAAATAGAGCGCTAACTTCTAGGGTCAGACTCATCCTCGCCCTGTCTCGTCTTCTCTTCAGTACAATAATTAGTGAGATGAGAGGGTCAGAGAGGGAGCCAGGAGAAACTACTGGAAAAAATTGTGCAGACTTACCTCGTGTCAAGTGTCTGAGCTAAGATGTGAAGACAGCTCACCATTGTGGAAGAATCACTCCCTGGAATAAAAGATATCACCTGTGACACCACCAACCACTCTGCCTGTCTTTTAAATGCAATCTTCTCCACATGCACAAACCAGAGCCCAGCATAATTAACCACCAACACACAAAGGCCCAGGCCCAGGTTCAGGGACACTGCATTAGTCTCTAGCCTGACACAGCCTGGGCTTCACGATGGATGTCAGAAGCAGAGCTTAAAACATTCATTGGTGTGGAAAATCTGTGCAGTTAAAGTGGTAGAGAGGTCATTTATCATGCTTCAGATCAATTTTTCTATGGCAAATTTAGGTGACACCATAGTCCCAAGGTTCAGGTTGTCTGAGGGAACCACAAATAAAGGCAAAATGCAAGTTCAGTTTAATTATAGGGAGGAGTACAGACTTTAGCAACACTTCTCTCCACTTACCAAATAGGGAAATCCTGTGTCTAACAAGAGCAGCAAGTTTGCAGAACAGGCTGAAGCAGAAGAGAATGCAATTCAGAAAGTCACACAGATTCAAGGACTAATGATTTGTACCCCTGCCCTGTCCCCCACGCTGTAAAACAGAGAACACAGATCAGCACTCCAGGAAGATGCACTATGTTCCTTTCATAGAACCCTCTGGACCACGCTCAGAAGAATGTGTGGATCACACTGTTCTGGTGGAGAACCATGAAAGGCACCTTGCAGGCAGCGTCACCCTGACTGAAAATGATCCCTCTGCAACTACTGCAGTATTTTTCAGTGACCTGGTGCAAACTTTCCCTTGCCATAGAGTACCATATGTTGAGGTGTTCATGTGTATGACATTCAGGAATAAATAAAGATTCTGGAAGGAAGCATTTTCCCATTGTTGCAATGGATTGCAAACAATTTTCTAGCCTTCATCTTGGGATGTGAGGCTTTAGTTGTGACATGGGCAAGAAGTTGGGATTGGAAAAATATTAATGGTTCAGGTAGGAGGTGAGAGTGTGTTAAACAAATAACATTTAATTTTGTCATTTCCCACCAGTCTCCAGGCTTGACTGGGTTGCTGTCCTAGCTGAATCCTTGGAAAACAGGAAAGCCCATGTGTGATGCTTTTTTGTTTTTTGACCCTTCTCCATGCTCACACCCATATTTTCCGCTGTGGAACCCCTTGAAGGTTCGTCTGTGTCTCACTGTTTGATTTTCCACAGTGCCCAATGAGAGCCTTGTGATGGCCATCGTGGGACCTGTGTTGCTGATGCTCTTGGGAAGAGTTTCCTCAGAACGCTGATATTATTTGACATTGGCATGGATAGAGAACTTTGCAATCCCTTTATAAAGCAGAACAGAAAGAGGGAAAACAGAATAGAAACCGCCTATGCAGGCCATGGGGTTCCCTGGTGAGACTGAGCTAAAGTCGTTCCCAGCCTCTCCCAGTGTCTGGGGCTCCTTATCCCACTCAGGGCAGAAGATCCTCTACAGCAGTGGTCCCCAACCTTTCTGCCACCAGGGACTGGTTTCATGGAAGACAGTTTTTCCACAGACTGGGGTTGGGGTAGGAGGGAATGGTTTTGGGATGATTCAAGCACAAGACATTTGTTGTATACTTTATTTCTATTATTATTACATTGTAATATATAATGAGTTATACAACTCACCATAATGCAGAATCAGTGGGAGCCTTGAGCTTGTTTTCCTGCAACTAGACGGTCCCATCTGGCAGTGATGAGAGACAGTGATACCTGAAGTGTGTTGCTTATGTCCAGTATGCTCCACAATCTAATTTTGGTTGCTGTCACTGAAGAAAACCCTGCTTCACCAAGATAGGATGTTGGAAATGAAAGTAGGCTTTTCAGTGCTTTTGTGGCAATCTCAGGATATTCTGCCTTGACTTTAATCCAGAATATATGGAGATTTGATGTTTTCTCAAATATACTTTTAAGGCCACTGTCATTTGTGATCTCGAGCACTTGATCACAAGCACGGACAAAGTTGATCAATTCATTTGGCTTATTGACAAATGGGCTGTGGTTCCATTCCTTCCCAGTTCGGGGGTCTTTTGTGGTTGGCAAGAAATACTCAAACTCTCCTGAAAACTGAGATAGGATCACGCACTAGCTGGGAGAAAGAAGGCACTGGCTCAATCTCTTTCAATCTCTGCTAATGTTCAAAACATGTTAAAAATCCCAATGTTCACTCGTCCCCATAATTTCAGTTTGGCTTTAAATGCAGCCACTTTATCTGCCGACTTGAACACAGTTGTTCTCCCCTGAGGTGACAGATTGAATTTGTTGAGCAGGTTGAATATGTCACACAAGTAAGCAAGTTTTGCGACCCATTCCGTGTCACTGAAATGTGCTGTCAGTGGTGATTGTTTTTCTAAAAGAAATCTCTCGAGCGGCTCTTGTAACTCAAAAACTCTGGCCAGTGATCTACCTTTAGCAAGCCATCTCACTTCTGAGTATAAGAGAAGACGCATGTGTTCTGTGTCCATCTTCTCACAGAGCTGCGCAAACAGACATAGCTTAATATGATTGATAATTTTAATCACAGCCGGCAAAATGTTGTTTAGTTCAGGTGACATTTTCTGGGTAGCCAGCATTACTCTATGGATGACACAGTGCACAGACTCACATTCAGAAGTGACCTCTTTGACCCAAGTAGTGAAACCGGAAAGCCTTCCAGTCATGGTAGTGGCTCCATCCATGCATATACCAACACAAAACGACCAGTTCAGTTTTCCTGATAAGTAATCAAAAACTTGAATAGTTCTGCAGTTGTGGTGTTGGTTGGCAAAAAAAAAAAGAGCACATAACATATCCTCATGCACGTCCTCCTGAAAAATATATGGCACAAAAACAAGCATTGTTGCCTTGTTGTCAACATCAGTAGACTCATCAACCTGGATTGCATATCACGGTGACTCATTTATCCTAACAATTGTGCCTCAATATCTTCTCTGCTATTTCATCAATTCATCTAGTTATGGTGCAAGCTGAAAGAGGAACACGTGACACCTCTTGAACTGCAGCCTCTCCTAAAAGTTCATGGCAAATGTCCTTAGCAGCAGGCAGGATCGACTCTTCACCAATAGTAAAGGGCTTCTTAGCTTTAGCAATGCGGTTAGCCATGAGGAATGATGCTTTCATTGCAGACACATTTGATGAAACGGTGCCCTTCAATAATTGTTTCTGTGCTTCGTGTTCATGTTTTTTTCTTTTGAAAACTCCAGAGGCTTCTCTTTTAATGCAGGGTGCTCAGTCTCCATGTGGTGAAGCAGTTTTGAAGGTTTCATGGCTTCGTTGGATAGCTGGTCGCCACATGTTATACAAAGTGGGCTTGGAGAATGTGAATCACCTGTTGCATGAACCCATAATTTAAGTAGGACTCTTGGTATTTTCTTTTAAATGCAGCTTTCATTTTGTTGGCAGTCTTAAGAGTCTTCTGCTGTCTCATCATTGGGTCTTTCCCCCTTTTCAAAGCAGCTCTCTAGTGATGTTTATCTTATGCTCATTTTTGCTAGGGTTAGCTTGTAGACTTACCAAAACTGTGACGGAGACAAGTCCGCAGTGTGGTAAAGAGGCATGGACGGAAGTGGTGAATAAAATAATGGGCAGGCCACATGCGGACTAAAATAAGTGTTGGATTCTGACTTAAACCTGCCACGAGATGCAGCTGTACAACTGAAGTATATCAACTCACTTGCCACTATAAAGCCTGCCACAAGATGCAGCTTATTGTCACCTGTTACTCACTGATAGGGTTTTGATGTGAGTCTGCATTAATTAATTAATTATGGTCTCTGTGCAGTCAAACCTCTCTGCTAATGATAATCTGTATTTGCAGCCACTCCCCAGTGCTAGCATCACTGTCTTGGCTCCGACTCAGGTCATCAGGCATTAGATTCCCATAAGGAGCCACAGCCTAGATCCCTCACACACGCAGTTTACAGTAGGGTTTGCGCTCCTGTGAGAATCTAATGCTGCTGCTGAGCTGACAGGAGGCGGAGCTCAGGCAGTGACATGAGTGATGGGGAACAGCTGCAAATACAGATGAAGCTTTGCTTGCTTGCCTGCTGCCCACTTCCTGCTGTGTGGCCTGGTTCCTAACAGGCCATGGGTGGGTACCGGTCTGTGGCTTAGGGGTTGGGGACCGCAGCTCTACAGAACAACTCAAATGGAGAAGGAATACATCCTGAGTGTTGGAGGTGATGGAAACCTGCTCACCTTTAAATGGTTTTCAGTGAATGCCCTGGGTCTTTCTGGGTTGTCTACTGTAAAATCACAACCAAAGTCCCCTGTGACTAGTTATTTGCTCTTGCAGTGGAAATAAGTTGGAACCCCTTGGCCTTAAGAGAATTCATAGTAAGTTAATGGAAATTTGGCAGCCAGCTAGGGCGAAATTAAGTATCAATTGCTTCTTCTTTTTCTGTTCTCATGGCGTTTGTTTTCTCAGAGATGTGTATATGATGCAAACTCAGGGAGTTGGGGGAGAGAGACAGCCCTGGGGAACAGGGGCTGTGTGGCTTTGCCTATAATTAGTTGGCCATCTTGGTGCAGCCCCTTAACTGCTCCGTGTGTTAGCTTTCCCATTACAAATGGAGAGTAATCAATCATATGACTCTCTTAGTTTTCAGAATAAGGGCTGGATATACTGAGAAATTTCTTGCAAAAATGCTTCTAAGTGGATACACATTCTGTATAAAAACAAAATAATATTTTTCTACCTAAAGGAGATAGCTGGGTTGTTTGATCCTAATACTAACACGGCTCTCCTCACTATCAGAAGTGCTTTTTCAGGCATGTCAGGGCTAGGACCTGAAATTTCCAAAGGCCCCTGCTTGTCCCCTATAGGGCCCATCTTTTAAGTGAAAGCTTTGTCATTAGCCCGGAGTTATAAGGGACCAGAGTTCCCCGGCACCTCTCCTCCATCTCCGAATGCAAAGGCAATAAGTTAAAGGGCCCCCAGGCAGAGTGTGGGGCCCGTGGAGGAGCAGCATCAGACGCAGAAGAGGGAGAAGGACAGCAAAGGAGGCCAACGAGAGGAGCCTGGCGATGCGAACACACCCAGTGCAAACACAAACCCCTTCTGGGGGAGAGCGGCAAACACACTGATGGATCTGAAAGCTATTTGCAAGGCTGATCAGCTCTAGGTTGTCTTCCAGCTGCGACACATGGTGCTTGGTTGAACAAATGTTACATTTCCATGAATTGATAATCTAAGAAAAATAGATGAAGAAGACAGGCACATCTGCCCTCTGTTGGATTATCTGAATATCTCACTTTGCTCAACATTCTCCGAGTTTATAACAAACTACGCTGGTGCATCCTGAAAATGTTCAGGTGGTCTCCATCAGTACCTGATTTGCATTTTGATAGCATGAGGCTTTTCCTGTCTTAAGTGAGAAAAGCAATTACAGTACAGAACAAACAGCGTTTGATGTGGATAGAGAGGACTAGGCTTTCATTCTTGCCTTAACTTAAGACCTGGGTCACTTTGGGCACTGGGTGAACCTCAGTTTCCTCATCTGCAAAACGGAGATCAACAATACATAGGCAGTTCTTAGAATCTGAAACGATGTGACACTCTCAATGATACTTCGACAAATGGGCAATAACTCTCATGTATGAAAAATTGAGCTCACTGCTTAGCCATGCTGTTTAATAAATTTTAGCTGAATCCTAAAGTTGAATATCTTCTCAAAGATGGTGATATTTAATGGCTGGGCCCTTATTAAGTATAATGTATACTGTCCACTGCCAATAGATGCTCGGGAAAGAGTTGATAGCCTACTATCATTAGAGTTCTTAACTCTTTGCTATTTAGAAGTCTAAACCATTCCTTGTCCTTTATTGCTCAAATACAGAGAGAACCCAAGGCATGGGGGAATCATCTCATAGCCTCATCAGGAAGCAGCCCTCTGTTCTCATCCCTGTTAATGTATCTGCACCTTACTCCTAGTGGAATGAGTAGGGAAGCTGGTGCTTTTGATGAAAAAATATTTCCTTATTGGGAATTTAAATTGAATTATGCTGTTCTAGATTTTTAAAATTTCAGATCATCTACAATAAGATCTGATTCTTTTAAAAAATTTTAAGTTTGTTCTCAGTGCTGTGTGATTGCATTTCCCAAACTTCATGATGATCTCCACCCTCTTCTAAATGCTGTTTCAGGATGGATGCTGACTTGAGCATATAGATCTTTCTCAAGCCCCACCGACACTCCCAAACAATGCCCTTCTCTTAGTTGCTAAAATAATACAGACAGGTATGGATATAATTTATTTCAAAACCAAGATGATAACCAACCCCCCCTGAGCTACCAATCATCAGGCTCTGCTTCATTTCTCCAAAAGACTCACCATTTAGTCCCCAGGAACCTGGCGTTTTAAATAAATCACATCAGCACCATGGCCTTCTCTTTCTCTTGCAGACTCACCTGGCCACCATTTCTTTCTCCTTATGGGAGGCATATCCGCTGCTGCTAAGGGGCTTCAGAGGGGACGATAGGAAGTAGAGGCGGTGATTGGTGAAGTATTGGTCAACCAGTGGGAGGAGGACCTGGAAAACCCGGCACAAATAAACTTCTGGAAAGCTAGCCAAAGCCCTTACTTTGGTTCATTTTATAAAGTTTAGTTTCAGTGAGCAAGAAGCATGTGAACACTGACCCTGGAATTTTCAGGAAATTCTACCCAGTTTCTATCACATTTTCTTCTTCCATGTCTCAAACCAGAGGCCTTGGGGATATGTGAAAGGAGAGGGCCATCAACTAAAGGCCCAAAGAAATGTGCATGTAGCCCTGGGTCAGCATTTGCAGGGTAGCCCTGTGGGACACCTGCACTCAGAAGTGGCTTCTTCAGCATTGCATCTAATAGGTACACTTGAGGCATGGCCTAGCATCACCAGCCTCAAGTGTTCTGTCTCTGCTTCTCAGAGCAAGGCTACTCAAGGTCTTCTATGTCTTTAGTTCTCTGAGTAGGGCTGCATGGAAGAGGCTGCTCGCTGGTATCCACATTCATTTTCTCCTTCTTTTTAGCAATAGAACTCCCTGTGTTTTAGCTGGGTAGAGGGTCATTCAGCTAGAAAATGCATTACCCAGTCTCCCTTGCAGCTAGATGAAGCTATAATAAAATGACTAAGTTCTAGCCACTGGGACAGAACTTTTAAAAAGTAGCAGCTCCCCCCATCCAACCCTCCTTCTCCTTTTCCCCTTTCCCACAGATGCAGTGCAGGTGAGCCTGCCTGGACCACCCTGACACAGACCACAGCTCCGGAGATGGTGGAGCAGCAAGGGAGGAAGAACCTGGATCCCTGGGGGATGGTGTGGGGATGAGCAGGCTTGGGCCACTCACCTGCCTCAGGACTGTCCCACACAGAGAAATATGCATCCATCTCACGGAAGCTATCAGAGTTTTAGATATCTCTGTTGGATCAGCTACCCTGTACCCTAAATAGTGGGATCCCAAGAAGAGAGCACTTTGATTAAGTGCAGAAAGCCACTTACTTTGGCAAAGAATTTGATCTCCTGGTCATGGGGAGACTTTTCAGTTTTCCCACTGCTAACAATGGCTTCTACAAAGACACAGGTAATACAAGGTTGGTCAGAGTTAGAAAACAAAAAACAATCACAGCATTTTAGAAACAGAGCAGTTTTTCTAAAGGCCATAAAAAGGCTATTCAATTTCACAAAATCTCTTATATTTGACAAAGTACTTTACAATTGTGCTGATTAGTTATTTCTTATATCAAATGCTCTAAGTTCTTTTACTACCCTTTTCTCTGCTTTAACAGTGAGAAAGCAGCTTCAGAGAGGTTAACTCATACATCTATAGTCACAAAGCAAAACAATGGGAAAGTTAAACTAGGATGTATTGTATGAAAAAAATGACAAAAAGTTCAATTCAATCCAGTAGGGAAGCTAAGGACCAAATTGATTTTTTTGGAAGGGGAAGGAAATCCCAGCCACTCTTTTCCCTCCAAAATCATATGTCTAAATGAATCTTGAACAGTTACAGTATGAAAAGATCCTTCCTTGATAAAGGAATATCAAATTCTTTTGTGATATTTCACAATGATACTTACCCAAATGGGCAATAAACTCTTGAGCAGAATCAACATATTTCAAGATCTTCTTCAAAAACTTATAGGCAAATCTCTTTTCCATGGAGGAGGCATCCAGCTCCATATCCTTCATACCTCTAGGTTGGAAATGGACAAACCCCAGAAATAACAGAGATAGCCATGTGACTCTGGTGCATCATCAATCCTACCAGTGTTGAATTTAATTTCCAAATCTTAATGGTTATTCTGGCAAAGTGACATGACGCATCATTTGACTGATTTCCTCTTGCACTAGGAACCTGCCTGTGTAAGCATGTAATACCTGTTCTATGATAATTTCTGAAAAGATTTTTCAGAAAGACCTTATACAACAAGTATTGAGCTGGGGATAAGTCAGAGGAGAAAACAAAAATCCCTGCTCTTATGGAAGGAACATACCTATTGGCTACAGTAAACAAACATGAACAAAATATAAATTAGGTAGAATGATAGAATTTAATAAATTTCATGAAAAAAAGAAAAAATTAAAGCAGAATGAAAAGGCCCAGGAGTGGAGGAGTGAGGGTTTGCAGACTTTAGCATTAAATAGGGTAGTCAGGGTTAGTCTCACTGGGAGAATGACATTGGAGTAGAGGCTTGAAGGAGGTGAGCCAAATGGACTTCTGGTGAAAGAGCTTTGCAGGCACAGGAGGTAGTGCAAAGATCCTGGGGCAGGAGCATGTTGGGTTGAAGGAATATGGCAGAGAGGCCAGTGTGGGTAGAATGGAAGTGTGATCAGAAGGGTGTGTGTGTGTGTGTGTGTGTGTGTGAAATAAAACAAATCTTTTAGGGCCCTGCAGCCCACCCTTAGAATTTTGCTTTTGCTCTGAGTGAGATGAGAAGCTATTGGAAGCTTTGAATAGAGGAGTGACACGATATGACTTACATTATAACAGAACTGCTCTGGTTGCTAAGTTTAAAATGGACCACAGACAGCCGGGCAAGGGTGGAAGCAGGGAGCCCAGGTAGGAAGCTATCTCAGCAAGGATGGTTATAGCATGAAGTGGGTAAGATGTGGACAGATTCTGGACGTATTTTAAAAGTTGAACCACCAGGATTTCCTGAAGGATTGGATGTAGGTTGGGAGAAAAAGAAGAGTCAAGGTTTTTGACTTGAGCAAGTGGAAGAATGGGTTGCCACTGAGTGATGGGGAAGCTGAAGACAGAGCAGGACTGAGGCAGGGGTAAGGGGAAGCTAGGAGTTCTCCTTGGAGTAGTGACCTCGCCTGATCATCTGCACATCCAAGTGCCTGCCACAGGGTCCTCCTGCCCATGGTAAATTACTACTCAGATATGTTTGCTGAATTCAATTATCTTTCTCCTTGATTTTCCTATTTCCTTGACTTTCTTTTTAGTTATAGTAAAATGGAATTTTTCATTGCTGTGAGCAAGTTATTTATCAGCAAATCACACTACACATTCATCTTGGTGTTAAGAACAGGATTGAAATAACGATGGGAGTCTTTCTCGAATGCTTCCCCGGAGGCTGTCTCCTGCTGTCTGACCTTTCCTCTTCGACAATACAGCAAATAAGTCTTGTTATTTTTTCATATGAGATACAATAGAAATATTTGTATAGATTTTTATTTATTTTTATTTTTGCCATTCAATGGCAAAAATTCTGCAGGAAACTGAAAGAAAAAAAACCCAGCAGCTTGCTCAGCAAACATTGCTTTTAGGAGGAATGGCTGTAGCAGAATAGGAACGAACACTAGCTTGTTTTCCATGCCACAAAGGACCCACGTAAGCATGAGCCTACGTAGCACAGCCCACCACTGACGTCTGACCAGGGAGAAAACAGATTCGACCTTTAAGACTTAAGCAGCCAAGAATATCCTATATAAAACATTCATCTAGATAATTTTGACTTACATAAGTTTGAGATAAAACATCTTAGGAAATCACAATGTGTTCAGTCTCTCCAGGACAGGTCCATCTTCATAAGAAACAATTTCCTTTGTTCAAAGACTGTTTATGTCAGTTATGCTTGCTATTGGTATTATGTAATTTAATAAATTATACAAAACAACAACATAAGGGTGTGAAGACAACTGTTTGTTCTAAGAAAATTAAGTTGCATATTTAGCAAAGACATGCAGTTGCAAGCTTCCAAATACATAGTTTTTGAATTAGGTATGAGTGAGACAACTGTAAAAGACAGGGAAGGAAATTAAAAATATCTAGAATACTGCATTCATATTGTTTTCATGTGCTTCAAATTCTCGTCGTTCTTTAAAGAAGCCCAAATTTTAAAGCTTTGAGGATGTATTATGGATGTCATTTATAACTCCAAAAGATACAACAAAGAAAAGGGCTTTGGACTGTAGCACAAGATTTGTGAATGAATGCATGTTTCTACATTTTAGGTTAAAATTAAATGTTTAAAATATATTAGTATAATTTGTCATAATTCTTTGCTGTAACTGATCTTTAAAAATTGATACCTACCCTTCCTGTTTATGTCAGAAAAGAAAGCTTTATGCTCCAAATTAAAAAAAAAAAGTGGTCTCATTTCAAAAGACTCAACTGCTGTCCTTACTTTGATGGGTTTTGCAGGCAAGTGATTAATAGCTGGAGAGTCCGATACCATCCCCACACCCCTGCCTCCACTGACATCACAAGGAAGATGACTTACCTAGAAACTAGAACACCATTCACTTGGAGGAATTTAAACAGGTCCTGTGCCTTCTCTCGGTCCCTGAACTTTTCCTTGGCAGTCAAAGTGTCATATGGCACCAGAAGAGGGTGACTGCCACCACCTGGGGTCAGTAAGGTGAGAGAGGACAATATATGTGGCTATTCCTTTGCAATTCTGGGAGAACATTCCCACTCCCAGCTCAGCTTCTCTGGGGGACGCTGGTAACCAGGCTCACCTTTGCTCTCCAGTTCCAGCTTTTTCTTCTTGGCCCAGATATTATGATAGTTCTCAGCCACGACCTCCACCATGCCCTGTGTCCCACCAAGGAGACACAAGTCAGAGAGAAAGCAAGAAAACCCCCTTCCTACGTGCCAGGCTATCCCAGGCAGTCTCAGGAACAGCACACCACAGAGGGTCTCCCATGATTCGTTAGTCTGTGCTTATGCACCTCATTAGTTTTATATCTTCTCATACACACAGAAAACAATTTCTAATTCTGTCCTTCCCTTGTAACTTATTATCCTGGCAGTTGGATGCATGCGTGAAAAACACCCATTTCCAGATAAAACTGCACGGTGGCACTCATGAGCTGTCACAGGAGTTCAGTATCACACTGCTGACCTGAGCCAGGAGTTAGGAGTGTTGGGCATGCAGAAGTCTAGAACTCCTGAAAGCCTTTGGCTTAAACTAAAAATAATCACATCTTGGAGGAAACTGCTGTAAAGATTTTTCAAATAGAATCGGTCTTTGTAAGGCTCATAAAACAATGACTTAGAATGAAGGAGTCACCCTGGAAAGAAACTTTCTCTAAGGTGCAAGGGGTCGATCTGATGGACTCTCAGAGGGGTGAGCACCCTGGGCTGGGGGAGCAGGCCACAGCCACCAGTGTGTGTAGGAGGGGAGCAATGGGAGGAAGCAGCTTAGGGCACTGAGCTCTGTCCTCTTGGTTTTATGTCCCCATATCTGGCAACAATTGCTTGTCTGCACCATCACGGGGAACTTGAGCAAATCCACTATGGGATATGCGGGCTGTCCTTTTGGTTTGGGGGACTTACAAGGACCAGGCAAGCATCTCCACCCATGGGGCAGGTTTCACAGATTTCCTCCTAGCTGTTTTATGTATTTTTGTGTTTTGATACAGCACAGTCAGTCCTTCTTATCCATGGCTTCTGCACCCATGGACTCAACCAACTGTGGACTGAAAATACTAAAAGAAAAACTGCATTTGCACTGAAGATGTATAGATATCTTATTTCTCTTGGTTTCTAAACAAACTAGTATAACAATTATTTACATAGCATTTACATTGTATTAGGAATTATAAGTAATCTAGAGATGACTTAACCTCTAAAGAATGTGCATAGGTTATATGCAAATACTGTGCCATTTTATTTCAGGGACTTGAGCATCCCCGGATTTTGGTATCTGCAGGAGGTCCCAGAACTAATTCCCTGTGGATACAGAGCGATGACTATATTCTGCTGGCTGCTCTTCCTTTAACTAGTCATTGCCATTACAATCTTCCTGGAACAAGTACAAAGCTGCCGCATTTTGGGTGACTGGTTAATTCTGCTGGGACTTTCCCTGTGGCCTCTGCACATGCCTGCAGTTTTGATATTTTAGTGGTGGTCTCTTCTAGACATTCTGTTCCTTTTTCTCCTTTTAACTCTTGTAATAGGTCTTGCACTGGAGGGGTTTTAGAGAGCAAGTCATGCTGTTCTCAAAGTATAAACACTGACCTGGAGCTCTCTGGAGAGCACAACGTTTGAGAGGTCGAGGGGAGCAGGGCTGTAGCTGTTGCCCTAGGAATGCAAAGGCAGAGTCACTGGATTTGCCATTCTTTTCCTCTTTCTTATCAGCAACCCCACCTTCAGCTGTCGAAGATGTGTCCTGAAAAATCCCCAGGGTTCATCTCAGGTGGCCCCACCTATGATGCCCCAGCCAGACCTTTCCCAGATTCTGCAGCAGCCTCTGGGTGTGGTGTCGTACCTGGCTGGCCTGGGACACGCTTCGAAGCTTCTCATTTTCCCGCTGTTGAACCAAAGCTTCCCCCTCTTTGGTCCTCTCCACAGTCCAGCCCACAGCCAGCATGGTTTTCAGGGACTCTCTGGCAGGCCAGCGATAAATTTCCTTCTCCTGGAAGAGAATTTGAGCAGGAGAACTTTGCAGGACACACCCAGCATTCTGACTAGTCCTCCTCCCCATGGGAGGGTCCCGCAGTGGACAGGGGTGCTAGTTAGCTCTACTTACTTTCACTAGGTCAAAATACCTTTTGCAGCATCTCACCTGAAACATGTAATCAGTCTGTCTGATGCTTTTAAGTATAAGACACTATGGTCTCCTGTCCTCAGAGGAAATGTGCCAGACATTATTAATGACATCATCTACATTTTGTGGAGAAAGAACAACAAGAACAGGAGAGGGACTCCTCATATTCTAATAGCTATTGAAGTTGGGATATTGTCAAAATGCATCTGCACAAAGCTCTCCTTAAAGCTTGGGAAACAGAATTTCTTAGAATTCTCTTTTGATCTATGCACACTTTCATGGGTGGTCAATATGTTTACAAAGACACATGCACCATCCTTTACATGTGATGCTCAGCCTAGAGTTTACAAAGAACTCCTACTGATTACAAGGTAAGAATTCAGAGTTGAGTTGAACCACATTTATTTAATTAAAAAAAAAAAGGCAACAGACTTGTTCACATTTCCTTGGGGACTCTTTTCTCTACTTTCTGTATCTTCCCTGTGTTGGAAATCAATTCTGTCTGAATTTTCTCCAGCAATTCATTGCCCTTTCTCCCCACACCCAGCACACGCCCCCATAATCTAACAAAACCCCTTCTAGTTTAGTTGCAAGAGAACTACAAATGCATTTTGGCCCAGCCTACAGGAGCTGAACAGAGCTGCTTTCTCCAGTGGGCTCTCAGAGACAAAGAACAGCACGTGGTCCTGGGCCTGCTGCAAGCTCATGAGTCCTAGAACATCTCCAATGAACGTGAGAGTAAATGTGCTCTGAACTCCTCTGAGCATCAGATACAATTCCCAAGGAAGGAAACGGCATGTCGGTGTTACCAGACGCCTTGTTCTTACCTTTTCCGTTAATGTCTTGAAAGGCCTTATCAGTGGGTGGGTCTTCACGTTCTCATCCAGGGAAATGCCATACTTCCATCCGCTCTGAGTCTGTAGGAATGTTTTCAGGTTAAATATCCTTGACACTCACAGAGCCCTGATATGTGACCCAAATCCTCGCTTCTATCTTCATTGAACAAACGGAATAATGGACAGTGACAGAGCTTGGAAATTGCCCTCAGAAGTGTCTAATTGATCCTCTCAGGCTGGTGGGCTCTCTGCCCCCTGCATCCTGAACTCTGCTCTTCACTCCTTGTGTCAGCTGCCGTCCTCGCCACTTTCTCGCTTGCGTTTCAGGCCCACTTACAACAGAAAGTTATTTCGAGAGGCCTGAGAACAATGTTTCTCAGGTCAGCGGTCACACTCACAGGAAGAACAGAGGCAAGGCTTAAAGGGCTGGACCTACTGCCCACACGGAGGGACTGACTGACTCCCACCCCTTGCCTGCCAACCCGAGAGCAAAGTTGCAGTGATGCGTGCTTCGTAGGGTGATGGAAGTTTAGGAACAGTCTCTCTTGACCAATACTAGCTGAGAGCCTTCTGTGGTATGTGCCAGATGCTGTCCAGGCACTGCGGACACAGAGATAAGAGTGAGACCCTGAGTCCCACAACCCTGCTGCCCAAATACCCCTGGGCTTCTATCCATCTGATACCTGTGTGTATTTCCCAAGTTTCTGTCCCTCTTCACTCCCTGGGTGGGCTAACCTAGGCTCATGGTTTCAGTTATTGCTGATAAGTGACTAATACCAAATCAGGACTTCCAGCACAGAGCTCGTTCCTGATTTCCAAACCCACTTAAGCTTTGCTGGGATGTTCCACAGGCACCTCTCCACGTGTCTAAAACAGAACCCAGAGGTTCACTTCTCTGAATGTCTCCTTCTCTTGGCTTCCCTGGATTTCAGTGAACGGCCCCAGCTTACACTCACTTTCCAAGCCAGCAATGTGGGATTCCTCCCGGACACCCCTGCTTTGCTCCTTTCACAGCACTCGTCTGTCTGTCTCTTGCTTCCCTGCCAGTATGTTAGGGCAGGGCAGCATCGGCGCTCCCTGAGATTGCCGTGAGAGCTCCCTGCGCAGGCTCCCTGCCTCCAGCCGTGCCTCTTCTCCAGGGACTCACTTTCTACACTACTGTCAAGTGGTTCAAAAATCACCCTGATCAGGGAACTCTACTGCTTCAAAATGTTCTGACTGCTGGCTGCCATCCTGGTAAAACCCAAATGCTTTCACGTGACCTCCAGACCTAGCGAGATGATCCTGTTAATCTCTCCAGACTCCCCTGTTGCCCCCACCCTCCTGCATGTCCTAGCTATCCCGAACCACGGTTCCCTAAAGCTGCCAAACTCTCTCCTGCCTCCCTATGTCCACCCCTGCTGCTTCTGAGGCCTACAGTGTGCTCACTTGCCTGTGATGATGGCCCCTGGTCATCCATTAGCACGTGCTGTGGATGTCACCAGACCTACGAGGTGTTCCCGGACCCCCAACACTGGATCTGGGACTCCTGTGTGTTCTAACCCTGTGCCCGTGCCCATCGCAGCACTGAACAACCTGTCCCACAATGTCCTGTTCGTTTTGTTTCTCCCAAGATGGCGAGGGTTTTGAGGGCCAGGAAAACACTATTTTTCTTGTTAATCAGTACCCCCTGGTGATGGTGAGCAAACGTCTATCTTTGCCCTCATGAAGCTTACAGTCTAGGGGCAGAAAGAGATATTCATCAAATAACCACACTAGGAAATGTACAATTGATAAGCAGAATAAATGTACACCTGTGTATCTGTCCTAAATACAGATATATAAAAATGCTATGAGAGTACTTTAAAGAATGTGGTGCTATAGCTGAGAAATCTGGGAAAGGTCCATCCCGGGAATCACACCTGCACTGCTGTCTGCAGGATGAGTTGGTGAATGCCGTGTGCACCTGTGTGGGTGCGGGTGGGTGTCTGGCTCAGACAGAGGAGGGTTTCAGGCCCATGCAGTCTGTGTGGGTGAGACAGAGAGGGTAGCTGGAGGGCAGAGGTCGGGGAAGACAGCAGGCTAGAGATGGTAGCAGAGGTCAGGTTAGGTACTGGGCCACATTCAGAATACTCAATATTGACCTTTCTATTCAGAACAGTTAGAAGCTGTTAAAAGATTTTATTTTAACAAGAAGGGGCTGGGTAGGAGGAGCAGTGGTGGAACATGATCACATTTGCATAGTGAAACTCTCACTTGCTGCAGTGTGGCGAACAGATGGGAGCAAATGCACGTGGGGAGACCCATAAGGAGCTTGTCCCCCCACTGCCTGGATGAGAGACGATGGCAGCTTGGCCATGGCATGGGGCTAAAGAGAACTCTCCAGATTCAAGAGAGACTCAGGAGGTAAAATCCACATGGTTTAGTGATGGATTGGCCATTGCTATGGAGTCATGGAGATGTCTCTTCTCCCCAATTCATGAGCTGGCCAAATGACCATATGTAAAGAGTTCTTAGAAAACACAGATGCTCTAGAATAAAGGTCAGCAAACTATGGCCCTTGGGCCAAATCTAGCTGAACACCTGTTTTTTTAATTAATAAAATTTTATTGGAACACAGGCACCCTCTTTTGTTTATGTTTTGTCTGTGGCTACTTTCGTACTACAGCAGCAGAGGTGAGCTGTTGCAACGAAGACTGGCCCACAAAACCTCAAATGTTTATGATCTGGCCCTTTACAGAAAAGGTTTGCCAACTCCTACTCTAGAATTATGAGGGATTAGCCCATCCTACAGTTACAATGATTGTCATCATCATCACTCCCTAACAGGGGCTCAGGAGAGGAGAAAAGCTGAGCTGAGATCAACACAGAGCCTGAGCCAGTGGTTCCCTTCCCGAGGGCGCACTGCACAGAGGTGGCTTTCTGTGGCTTTGCTGTAGGGATGGGTCCTGTTATACACCATGGCCGCAGCTGAGTAATGGCCCCATTCTTAACTGGCTGCCCACAGGAATCCTGGATATCTTTGGCACAGTCTTTCTACTTCGCCTGCCAGTATTAAAGGGCTGACACAGCAACTAAATTTATTAAGCAGCCTGACCTCATGTGGTGAGGAATTTTAAACACCAGATGGACAGGCTTATTAATAAGGGAGTGTTTGGAGGTTCTATCACTGCCTGCCACAGGAAGATGACTGTGTATCTTCCCTAAAATAAAACTCAGCTTCCTAGAAAAATGCAAGGGTAAGGCTTTCTTCACTTTCCCTTTTCCAATGCTGCATTCAAAGAAAATAAATAAATAAAGCCTCCCTATCCCCGTGAAGCATTTATGTCCAACACACACAAGCACGTGCTTGGGCACAAACGCCAGGAAGTGTGATGTTAAGAAAGAAGTTAACACTTCCAGAATTGATCATTTCTTGAAAAACACAAAAGTGGCACCAGCAGCTGCCACTGCCTATTTCTCTGACCTCCACCGACTCTGGGAAATTGCTGCTCAAAATAATGAATGCTCTTGCCATAGTGAGTCTGTCACTTAGACAAATCAGGCAGATTTCCAGAATTGGACCCTTTAATGTTCTTGAGTGATTTTTTTCTGCCTGACTATTGTCAGTTGGATGATAATCCCTACCTTGTCACAGGCCCATTTATCATGTGAATGCTCAGCGTACTTGGTGACGATGTATTCCAATTTTTCAGGCAAGGAAAAACTGTGAAACAAGGAAAAAAAATATTACAACCTCCCCAAGCACTTCAGCCAGACATGGTAGAAGACTGTCAGAACTAACAGACAGAAGATGGATTTGATCAACCAGCTAACCCCAAAGCTGAAGCTACACTTCAGACATAGTGACTTTACTGAGCAGGAGTGGCACACCCAGGCCTAACCACGGGCCGCCCACCTCTGCAGAAGCCTCTGCTGCACGGGTGTCCTCTGCCATCTGTTCTGGGGTCTCCTGGCTCCTGGGTGAGACCTGTCCAGGTTAGGCAGTGAGAATACCTTTAACCAAAGGAACTGGCCTGTCACCCTACGGCTCCAACCTGGAAATGGCAGAAATGGATAGCCAGAGGACCATCTGCTACAAAATAGTCATGTCTACCTTTTGGGGTCCAGTGGCTCATGGTTAAATACTAGAATTTTGGAAATACAGTAGACACCTGTCATTTCTGTTTGCCCATTAGCTCTTAGCCCTTCTCTGTTGGGATTGGCACCTCCATTTCCCTTTGTGTTGCACGCAGTGCTATGTGGACTGTCACCAAGGATGGGCCTATGACCAGGCAAATCAGACACTCTCTCCTTAGGGCTGGAATCTTGAGCTGGGAGGGACAAGAGCAGCAAGCTCTTCAAGGTGATTCACCCTATGAGCGCCCTGAAGATTGTCCATTAGGTCACTGTGCCTTGACGCCAGTGCTTCCCTGGGGCCTGTCCTTGCCGAGGACCAGTTAGCCTTTCACTAGGTTTTGAGAGTGACCCCATATTCTTGCAATAAGGTGTTTTTATCCTTAAGTTAGCCAGAGCCAGTCTCCATTTTTCACATTCCTTAAACTTACTGATGTCAGAGAGACACCTAAAGAAATCAGAACTCTCAAAATAGCACATCCTTAGCTCACAACTGCCAGAGTGTAATGTTGCCTCATAATGTTTATAAAAGCATCCAAGTTATTACACCATTTACTTTGTCACCCTTCAGCACACTTAGCTGAAGTTTTTATAGGCCAAGTTCTCCAAAGTTAGCACCTGCCTTTTCTTCGGCTCCAGGCTTGATGGTTTGCCACACCCCTTACTTCTTCCTCATAGCAGGTTCAGTCTGTCTCCCACCATCCCTGCAGCACAAGGTTCTGTCCAATGGAATGTGTGCTTAACTAGCTTAAAGACGAATTTTATATATTATCAAAGCCGACAGCCCCCTGGGAAGGGTTCAGGCTCTCATTCGAGAACTGCTGCCACCAAACACAAGCACAGGGGGCTCATATAGAATGGGTTTGACTTTCCCTGCTCATTCTGAAGCAGTTTCGGAGCTCTTCATTTAAAATGCACCTGGAGATGACTGTATACTCTATGACACATATTCATGACCGGGGCTGAACGACGGTCCCAAACTGAGCGATATTCTGCTCAAAGGATAAATACACCTCCATGGCCTAATCAACACCAGTGAGGAATTCTAGAGACTCATGGGGAGAAATTAAAAGGCATAATTGTAGGATTACTCCAAAGTCTCAGTATCCTTCGGCATGGCAAAGAGCAGGGCCAGCCTCTAAAATAAGGGCCCCATACTGTTCTGCCATCACACCCGAGGCTTTGCCAGAGCTCAGCTGAGTGTTATTTATGGAGCTGTTTTGATGTACGATGCTATTAGAACTGTACTGGACTAATTCACAAACAGCAAAGATTTTGTCAAAAAACTCATTAATAAATTAATTGCATAATTTGTCAGGGAGGTTCTCTGAATGCCTCAGGTGACATTTATTTATGGAAGTATCCATCTCTTATAATAAACCAACCCTCCCCTCCCCCTAAAAGCCCAGCATAATATAGTATATAATCAGATATATATGGATTAAACCTTGTGCCTTATGTGACTTACAGTGTCAAGGGAAATGACAAATAGTGTTGGCAGGAGAGAAAGAGGGGAAGCTTAAATTTCTTGCTACCTTCTGAAAGAAAACACTTGCTAATGGACAAAATACTAGGAGCAGCTTAGAGATGATTTTGCACTCACTTCATGGTGTTGATAGGTTTGGGGTCAAAGTTGCCATCTGCATCCACCGAGACCTGTTTCTCCAATGTGGCTGCGATTCTGGTATCTAAATAATCTGGTGGCAAGGCCCCAGCTATAGCACTGAGACAAGGCAGAGCCATTCGGAAAAGATCTGGGTCATATTTCTGTGAGGGAAAACCAAGACCATGTTAGTAGAGAAAAAAAACCATGCTATCAGGTAGAACCATTCACCCATCAGCTGCAAATAAAAAAAAAATGCATGTATTTGTCCACGTTAACCAAAATGGGGAATGTACTTTAATATTTTCTGGTGGAAACAGGTATCCTTGGAGGATGAAATCATAATCTGTAAAGCCCTCAAGTCACCATTTACTTTAGGTTGAAAAATTTTCATTCATTCATTCATTCATTTATTTCAGCATATTATGGAAGTACAAATGTTAAGGTTATGTATATTGCCCTTGCCTCCCCTCCCCCAAGTCAGAGCTTCAAGCGTGTCCATCTCTCAGTTGGTGCACATTGCACTCATTATGAATGTATATACCCACCCCCTCCCCCACCACCTGCCCGACACCCGATAGATGTTATTCCTATATGTCCACTTAGGTGTTGATCAGTTGATAACATTTTTCTGGTGAGTACATGTGGTGCTTGTTTTTCCATTCTTGAGATACTTCACTTAATAGAATGGGTTCCAGCTCTATCCAGGAAAATACAAGAGGTGCTATATCACTGTTGTTTCTTATAGCTGAATAGTACTCCATGGTATACATATATCACATTTTTATTAATCCACTCATGTATTGATGGGCACTTTGTTTGTTTCCACATCTTTGCAATTGTGAATTGTGCTGCTATAAACATTCAAGTGCAGGTGTCTTTTTCATAGAGTGTAAGTTGAAAAATCTTAAACCAAGATTTAAATCAGTATCTCCCAAATAGTTAACTTCAAGGCTACCTAAAAGTTAAGTGGCTCTTACTAGGCTAGAAAATTCGATTAACTCATCTGCCAAGGATGGTCATAGAAACTGGCCCAACCTATGACTAGAGAAGGCATAGTAAGTTTTGCCAAGCTCCATAGTAGCCGATGAGGGTCATATGTTGACGTCATTAGCAGACTGCTCAATATTAGGCCATTCTCTCTTGAACCGAGCCAGGGAGGAATTTTAGTCAAATACCATGGGTTTGGGAAAAGATTTTGATCTGCTTTTTCTAGACCAAAAAAGTTCAGGGGCAAAGAAAATTTAAGTGCAGGTGAACAAGCTATATCTTAATACATGCTCCAGACTTCTCTAAGAAAACTAGGCTTTCTCATCTTCTGTCTTTAAAGCTGGGGACCTCACAAATCTAGGGAAGTCGGGTTAAGGGAAGTGGAGCAAAGTCTGAGAGTCGAAGCTCTATTTTGATCAGACTGTTCGTAAGGCTTGGGATTCAGAGGCCCCGAGTTCTCACTCGACCTCCTCCTCAAATGAGTGGCTGTGAAGAACCTCTCTGAGAATGGTTGAAGTCTTCTGTAAATCTCATGTACCAACATCAGAGCAGGTGTCAGGGCTCAAGCTTAGTGAAGGTTGGCTACCAGGAACCACACCAAGTCCGGGGAAAAGAACGGACGCGGGGGGTCAGTCATCAAGACTGCAACCAGGAAATACTCTTATCATTTACTCTGGTGGCCACTCTCCCATGCACTAGCTGTGTGAGCCTGTCAAGTTATTCAACTGCTCTGAAACTTTTCTTCACATGAGGATTGTGATAGCTCCATTTCCGAGAGTTGGGTAAAGATGAACGTAATATGCTTGTGGAGTACAAAGCACAGTTCCTGGTATGTGGTAAAGCTAAATTGATGATAGTTATTATTCATAGGTGCTTGGGTCATTGAGATCCTCCCTTTTGTGCAGGAAGCACTGCCATTACCTTATGGGAGAGGGAGTCGAAAATCCCCCAGAAGAGCTTCTCGGTTAGGTGCAGTTCTTCTTCCACTGCGAGGCCGCAGCTCCCCCAGCCCGAAGGCAGACAGTAATACTTCCAGCACTGTTCGTAGTGATTCGTCAGAAGCTGGGATGTTCAGAACAGGATGTCGCCAGTGGGGTGGGGTGGAGAGAATCCACAGGCATCAAAAACATGCAGGGGAGGACAAAATAGTAAGCACAGATCATGAGAATGAAACCAACATATGAAACAGTTGGGCTGTCTACAAAGAGGCCCTTCACATACCACTGGGAACAGTGTGGCCTCGTGCCCGATGAGCTCTAGCCTGAGCTGAATCTGCCTGATTAATTCTTGTGCCTCCTAACACGCCCCTAGCAGTTACTAGAAACCGGAGAGGAAGCGTTTCTACTTCAAATGAGAAAATGCCACCTTCTCAAAGGAGTGACTGTATGCTGCTGTTCTAGGCAGTCAGGGGTAGGAAGAATTTTGTCTGAAACCTTTGCTCACAATTCTGGAAGATCCTGGGGCATGCTGATAGGGGGAGGGGATGGTGGGCAGTGAGTTGTGGGTCTGAAGATTTTCTTTACGTTGGTTACTACCCATGGCTTCCTGGCCTCTCTCCAGCCCTCTGATAGCCCCCTGATCTTACAGCAGTTTCACGTCTGGCCAGCAGAGGGCAGAAGCACACTGGCAATATTCCCATCCCAGCAGGTGAGAGCCACATCCTCTAAGAAAAATCCCACTGATGTGAGCGGTAAAAGCTTATAGAGTGGTGTCAATAATGCCCCTTCAAAGCCAGCATCCAGCTGACAGCAAAGGTCTGCAGAGGAGGCAATGCCAAGTTAAGTTATGGTTATCAGTTAAAGTGCTTTTTGAGATTAAAACTGGGACTGTTAGGGTTAGAGAGAATTAGCCCTTGGAGGAATGTGGAGTCTCTGAGAACATACAAACTGTTTTCTGCCTGCCATGGAGACAGGGGATTGAACTGAAAGCTTCTGGGAATTCTGATTATCCCAGTAAAATGCTTCTTGAGATCCCTGGTTGGACTATTTCTGAAAAGAAGGGAAAGTTCTGTTAAAATCACTAGGTAGGGTTTTAAGGTATATCTAGCCATTGCTGACATTTTGAGTATGCAAATATGGCAGGTGCCTCAGAGATAAAAGATAAAAACATTGTTCTCTTCCGTGGGTGGCTGATTCTTGCATCCTCCCACCAGGCCCAGATGCTTTCAATGCTAGTGATAAAATACATAAGAAAATAAGGAATAAGACAACAAGTAAAAAGAGGTCTCTGTGGCCTTTCCATTAATAAAGAAAGAGAAAAAAAGTAGAACAACAAAAAAGAGGATCTGTTACAAAGGGGAAAAAAAGCACAAAATAGTATGGAATAGAAAGCGAACATTTTAGTCCTTTCAAATGAAAAACCATAGGGCCTTCAAAGCTTTTTGAGATTGAACATATTGTGAAAACATCATTAGGGCAGGAAAGTACCACATCTAAGTCCCCTTACTAATCTCTGTTAAATAAATAGTTAGCAGAAAGAAAACAAACAAACAAAAAATTGGAGCAGTTAACGATTCTAGCAAATCTACTCTCTCCAACCTGGACATTCAAGAAGGGGTTTGATTTTGTGGGTTGTATCTTGTTGGCTAACTATCAGCTTATGGGAGTAAAACCCATTTAGTGTGTATTTTGTTCTCCAGATTGTGAAAACATCGTGTATTACAAGGCAAGTTTCCTGTGCCGTGGACTCTGCTTCTGTAACAGTAGTGACGTTTACCTTGAGAGGCATTTTGCAGTATTCATTGAGTAGTGGCACATCAAAAACAAGACGTCGCAAGAGTTGCTGTAACATGGAAGGCCTCAAGTGACTGCAGCATGGAATGAGAAAAACAGAAAAACAGAATAAAGAAAATAAGGAAGGATAAAGAATGAAAAAAACAGCTCAACATATATTAGAGCTAGACCTCAAAACAATGAGTTCCTAATATACAAGACCTTGGATAAACAAGAGATGATAAAATACTTTGAAAACTAAGTATAGTTAAAATTCAGAAAGAAGGACATGTGCTAATGAATTGGGATACTTAAGGTTAAATTCTAATCACCAGGTGACAAAATGTTCTAGGATCTATGCACACTGAAAATATATTCACTGATTATGTGCAAAGAAGGGAGGTGCAGTTAATTTTACAGTCATCTAAAGACCTCAGGTCCCCTGAACTCTGCAAAGAGAGAAACTGGAGGTGACCAGCTGCACAGGTGGACTCTGAGGCCACCTACTGGTGTGATTTGAAGGCAACTGTAAAGCAAACTGTAAGGGTTTGTTCTCAAAACAACTCTTTTTTTT
>VBSM01001044.1:18473429-18502749 GCA_008086735.1 Cheirogaleus medius | reverse complement strand
CTATCTCCCTGTTCTTCATCCAAGTACTGACGATATTTGGGAGGCTCACCACCCATCTCCACGCCAGAGGGCAATTCCCTTCACTTACACTTCCCTCTTGTACCCCTGAGAGGGGAGGTCGAGCGCTGGGTTCTCAGAGATCTTAATGGCGCCCTGCATGGCCGCCAAGAGGCCGTTTCCTCCCTCGCCCCGCAGCGCTGGGCCGAAGCACTCTGGGCGTCTGATGAGCAGCTTGACCACGACGCTCGCGTTTTCTTCCACGCTTTCACCTAAGGGAGAGACGCACTGTTTGTTTCTCATTGGAAAGGACAACCCCAGAATTTATTTCTAGTTGATGAGGCTGGGAGAACAGTATTTCATTCAGATTGTCACCTACACTTGAGATTGGGAGCTAATACCGACGGAGAAAAAGGTAAGCTTTGATAAATTAGGTCAGGATCTGTTTATTTGAAGTATTAAGATGAACCATTAAGGAACAGAATTTTACTCTTCACCTCAGGATTTTGTACCGTTGAGATTATTTCACTACATTTAGGTCCTCAGAGGGCAATTAACACGCTACTGAGTCTGCCGTGGAATACTGATTCATTCACAAGTAACTTAGAGAACAAAGGAACTTCACCTTTATTAACTCCAGGAGGGGATGAAATTTGCTTTCTTCCTTGAAAGGAGGTAAGATGGTAATTCAAGCTGGTGTGCTTTGATTAACATTTGGGGAGGTGACATGTTAGCTCCTGACTTCATACTCTCCCAGGGTTTAATACATACCCTAAAACAACCAGATTTGTATGGATGGATTTCAGGGCATTTCTAAAATCATTTATCCGGATGAAAAATCTACTGGGTAAAGTTTTCTTGCTATTCCTAAAATAGCTCTGTGGGATGGTAGAGGTTGGCAAATTGTATTCTGATGATACTTCACTTTGGACGAATTAGAAAACTAAGATAGGGTCTCATTTCCAGAAGAGGTAATGAAACAGTGGAACCAGAACACTTAGGAAGAGATAGCCATTGCCTTTTCAGAGCCAGTACTTATATTCGAAAGCAATTTTACAGCTTGTTCAAACAATTTCATAAAACATACCTTCCATCTCAGGCAAAATCCTAATCTGTGTCTGAGAATTTATCCCTGAGCCGAGACTCAAATGCAAGACATTTTTGGTGTTGTGTATGCGATGAAGCCTGAAGAAAAAAACTCTTCCACAAAATCATAAAGTATTTCTTGGAGGACTGAGCTGTATAATAGAGGATGTGATGTGGTAAGCTGTTATATTATTTATTCTCATGTAAAAATTACTTCAAATCTTAGGTCAAAACAATAAATATTTACGATCTCATAGTTTTTGTAGGTCAGGAATTTGGGAGTGACTAAACTAGGTCCTGGCTTGAGCTCTCCAATGAAGTTGCAGTTAAAACGTTGGCCGGGGCTGCGGTCTGCCGAAGGCTTGACTGGGACTGGAGCTTCAGCCCCCAAGCTCATTCGCGGGGCTGGCTGTTGGCAGGAGGCCTCAGTTCCTCACCATGGTGACCTCGCCATCGGGCTGCTGGAGTGTTCTCCTGACATGGCCGCTGGCTGCCCACACAGCAAATGATCCAAAAAGAGAGTAAGGCAGAAGCCTCAATGTCTTTAGTAACCTGATCACATATTGTCACTCTGCCACATCCTATTCACTAGAAGTGATTCACTAAGTAAGTCCAGCTCATATTTAAAGGGAGAAGACTTAGACGCCATCTTTTGGAGGCAGGTGCATCAAATAATATATGGACGTATTTTAAAACCATCCCAGCAGTTTAAGTTCTGCTTAATGAAAAATTTCATGAATCAACTTAGAAGTGTTGTGAGTAAAAGCATTTGAATGGGAACCCAGAAAACCTGGCTTCTCCTTCCAGGTCTTTAGCTAATCACTGTGTGAGTGTGCACACTGCAGTCTCACTGGGTCTCATTTTCCCTGCTGAGATACTCTTGGCCTGCCTAGTTTTAGAGTGAGTCTATTAGTCTAACTCGAGTTCTCTCACTGTGACCAGAAGAACAAAGGAGCTGAGTTTGCTGTTGAATACTGAAATTAACTCACGCTCATCTCACACACAAACTCATACCTGAACACACCTGGTGTGTCTCACAGCTCTCCGTCGCCTACCTTGGACCACAGCTGTAGTCTTGTCTTACGGCTTGGCTTTCTGATATTCTCTTTTTTCACCCAACCTTCTGTACTGCAGGTAAAAATCAAGATCGTGACATATACTACTCTACGTTTTAGAATTTGTGTAACTTGATACAGGAAATTTTTCATTAAACTGAATTTGAACGGCTCATCAGCGCGCATTCACTGTTTTACAGCTCAATCCTCTAAGAAGAGTCTAAAAATTTTGTAGAGAAGTTTGCCTTCAAGTTTCATCCAATATACAACATCAAAAAAGAATTAGTTTTTATTAGACCAGAATCTATGTGAAGAAAATTCTCAGGAGATGCTAGAAATGTAAAACAATCACAATAATGAGAGGGTAGAAAGAATCAACATGTTCTAGAAAAAGAGAAACCAAGGAGAGGTTGAGCCACACTGCACAGTTTGTAGAAGAGCTCAGATAAAGTGACGAGGCTGCGTGCTGCGCCCGGGCTTTCCTATTAGTGTTGAACCTAGCATTTATACCTGATACTCATGGGAAGGATGCTTAAAAGCATTAGGAGAATCAACATATTTAAAAGCAAATACTCTGAGTCATAAAAGGAACTCAGTTTACTACTTTCAAATGTTTTTGGTCTCCAATATTTATCAGGTGGCACATAAATCTGCTCTCCCAGTTGTGATTTTTCATTACATGAATAATAAACCTAAAACATTGCAATTGCAAGTGCCAGAAATGGAGGAAAAATACTAACTCTGTTAATCAAACTTATTTAAATACTGGACTCTGATTCTTTCAGTTACCTGGTGGAAACGCTTGTGAGTCAGCCGCAGTTTTTACCAGCGTGCTGGATTCAACGTAGATCTTTCCACAGCAGTTAGCACATCGTGGGGATTTGTTGGGATATGGTAGCACGGTGTGCAGAAGTTGAGAAGTCAGACTGTGGGCTCTCTACTGAGTTTGCTGGTGAAATTCATTTGCCCAATTAGCCTTATTTTATCTGTCTCAGGCCTTCAGAACTAAGCTAATTAGGTTGGCTACTACAACTGACCCAGGAAGCCATCCCTTGATTACTGAATCGTGGACATCTGTGGGAATACAGAGTATGCCCTGCACGAGGAAGGAACTGACGTGCAACCATTGCTGCTAATTAGACAGGGGACAAAGGAGAAGAATTTCCAAAAAGGCTTCACAAGGTAGAGAGGACAGCATGATTAGGAGAGAGAGAACATTCTCTTCCTAATTACCTGTAGCTCAGAAAGCTTGACTGCCAACCAAATCCACTGGGGTGGAGCTGAATATTGACCTTGAGGGCATTTTCCAAGGGGGAGGGAGATCTGAAGTAAACCAGTTTTGCCCAAGGGCTTACAACAGTGTTTTTGCTTGATATCCAAAATGAATAATGAGCTTAATAACAGCATGAATGTTCACAGTGCCTTTCTTCAAAGGCTTTCAACACTGTGTTCACAGTCCTACCTTCCTTTTTGACATTTCTAAGCAGTTGGATGGAAATGGAAATGATTCTCCTCATTTTACCTGGCTAAAGCAGTCATGCTCACCACAGGGACAATTAGTAGGAATGCAATGATTTAATCTTCAGCCCATTACTTTTTTACTCTCTGTGTTCTAACTACCATTCCTATTGTAAAGTTCCTTTGCCTGGAACACTATCTTTCTTCCCATTACCTTGATGCAAATCCTTGCCCTAGGTAACTTTACTGCATCCTTGAGGAGTAGCTTAAACATGGGAGCCCCAGAGGGCCTGGTCCTTCAAACACCCTGTATTCTTCCTTTGCACTTACTTTTCTCATAAGACTGAATATTCCATAAGAACAGGGCCTTACGTCTGAATTATCTAACCCTGTGCACTCAAGGGTCTTGTTAACATCTGACATATAATTGACATTCAAAATATTTCTTGAATAAATGAATAGACTTGAGACTCAAGATAGAGGCTTGAAATGACTCGATAGAAACTGAAGTGATTATCCATCATTGCATAACCAAACAAATTATCAACCTCTGGTTACATGAGCCTGAGTTGTCTACTTCCTCAGATTTCAGTGAGGCACAAGGAAAAAAAAACCCTCAATCAAGTCCCAGGGTGCCAGAATGAATGAGTATATTGATAGTCTCATTTAGTTAGAGAAACACAAGGCAGGGGCAGTAGCCAGGACCCAATACCTTTTTTGTTTTTGGGTAAATGCCAACTTTGAGATGGTACCAGGCAACTTGTATGAAACAAGTCATCGCAAATGGTGAGGATATGCCATCTTCTTTTTAGGGCCTTCCAGCCTAGGGAGAGAGGAGCTAGAGACATGTCTATAAACTACTGTGACAGCACAGAGAAAAAGCCAGGGACTTTTTTCCCATTTACCCATTATTTCAACTATTCATTGAGCCCACACTACATGCTAGTAACTGATCCAGGAATAGTAGGCAAGTAGTGAACAAGAAAGTAAAACCTGGACCCCAGAATGAGACAAGTGGAATAGGGTCAGCCCAGCAGACCTGCAGAGGAGCTTCCCAACCATCTTGCAGATGTGTAAGAAATAAATGATTAGCATTCTATGCCACTGAGATTATGAAGTTATTTGTTATGTAGCAGAGGCAGACTGATACAGGGGTGAGAGTAGAAGCAGGGAAATCAATTCCTATGCAACTACAGTGGTCCCAGTATAAGGTCATGAGAGGTTGGGGTAGGATGTGGCCAGTGGAGATGCTGAGAAGCAGATGGACTTCAATCTTCTGGATGCTGAATCAACAGAATTTGCTGATGGATTGGATGTGGGGATAAGGAGAAAGAGAAAAGGTTTACTCAAGGATGACACCTAAGATTTGGCTTGAGTATCTGAAAAGTTGGTGGTGCTAGTTAAGGAGATGGGGTATCCTCGGGGAAGAACACGTTTGGGGTGTGATAATTACAAATTCAGCATTAAGACATACAAAATTTGAGACACTTCTTAGGCCTCCAAGTAGAAATATCACCTGTTGTAGATATCCTGGATATGCAAGTCCAGGGCTCAGGGGAGAGGACAAAGCTGGAAGGGTACATCTGGGGATCATGAGCATTACGTGTGGAACCTAAGGACTGAACAAAAGCAAGCAGTGTGGACTGGCACAGCAGGAATTCTGAAGACCAGTATTTAACCACAGAATCATACTACAATTTTGCCCATGTGTCTAGCCACTCCATGAAATATGTAAAATAAAACTTCAGATGGAAACCTGGAGTCAGAATTGAGGTGTGCTCTGATAGAATAGAGCCCACTTATTAAATATGGGCATTCTCATTAAGTTGATGAAAATGAAAATAGGCTCCTAATACTGTCATCTTGTGTGACTAATAGTGATGAAGCAGAGATGCTTTTTTTTTTTTTTTTTTGGTCTAGTTTTATTATTTCAGTTTAAATCTATAGTTTTATTTAGGTATCAGGCTTCATTTACTGTTCTTATCAATGAAATGACTGATGAAGCCCACATATGTATGGATTCTGGACATATGTGCCCACTGCCAAGACACTCAGTTAGCTCCACCATTGGAACCCAACAGCACCCTGGAGGAGAACTGCTGACTTAGAGTGAGAAGAACTGGGTAAACATCCTTTCACCCAGCCAGATTTCCACATTTTGGTGCCTGGGCATTAGTTTGCCATTGGCTTCTTTATTTGAAGAATTTATTTCCTATTACTGATATTGTTTTGACTATGTACTTATTTCTGGGTTTTGATGCTGCTCCACTTTGTGTTTTTACAAATGGAGTCAATTTCCTTTGTTTTTTATAAGCCCTTTACCAGTACCCACTGACTGATTTCCTTTTTGTTCTTAGGCATAGGGATTTCAGGAGGTCCAGTGGGAAAAGGAGGAAGGGTGGGGTAGGAGAGATTGTACACGCCTATGCTATGGTTTAAATGAAGATGCCCCCTCCAAAATTCATGTTGAAACTTAATCCCTAATGCAACAGTATTAAGAGCTGTGGCCTTTGGGAAGTGATTAAGTTATGAGTGCTCTGCCTTCATGAATGGGATTAGCATGCTTATAAAAGCATTCAACATGGAAGAGAGCACTCTCTTGCCCTTCTGTCAATTCCAACAGGTGAAGACAGGACATTCCTCCCCTCCAGAGGATGGAGCAACAAGGTGCCCTCTTGGAAGCAGACAGCAGCCCTTACCAAACTTCAGTCATGCTGGGACCCTTGTTCTTGGACTTCCCAGCTTTCAGAACTGTGAGAAATAAATTTCTGTTCTTTATAAATTACCCAGTCTCGGGTATTTTGTTATAGCAGCATAAATGGACTACGACACTTTACAATTGCTGAAGGTATAACACAGACATTAATACCCAACCCTGACTAGCCAAATCTCAGATGTACAGTATTCCATCTTTTCCTCTTATCAGCCGAGCCTGAAGTGTCTCCTAAGTACGATGTTGTGATGCTGTTCATATTTGTCTTAAAATATTATTTAAATCTTTTGCTGTTGGTTAATTTTTCAAAAGTTTGCTGAATCTTATCAACTATATTGTAAATTTGAGAACAAAAACAATGTCTTACACGTTTTGGTCTTAAACATCTCTAGTCTTTAGTACCAATAATACTGAGGAATGGTTAATACATCCTTTTTGGCTCTAAAAACATTAACACAAGGACAGAAATAAACCAAATGATTCTTAAACATCCAATACCTCATATGCCTTTCAAAGATAAGATGTCACTTTGTACTCTCAACCCTAAAAGATGTATGTCTCCCAGTTCAAGGGCCCATAAATATGTTCTTCTTACACTACTTAAACAATGTCCATTTCTTTCTTCAAGATGTTATTTAACACTTGTCTTCTTCCCCATGCATTCCTAGACTACCTCTACTAGATTCTAATAAAGTTGTTCTTGGCATTCCAACTATCACATGTGTCATTATGTAGGTAGGTATGGTTGATTATAGAGTTTTTAGTAATTATTCCATCATGTTTCTGAGAATTCTACTTGGGTTTGCTCTGTTTCCTGCTTTAAGTTACAAGTGACTTCAGGGAAGAACTTCTAGAGCATGTCTCATCATTTCTCACAGTCCCTCCTATACTGTCCACATGTCACATGATAGATGCCCAAATTATGGCCACTGATGGTAAATATGCCTAGGAAAGTAGATTCAGCAAAGCTAGGAGATATTGTGTTCCTCACAACTAAGTTTGTAGCCTGGGAAACATATCACTGAAACACTCTGAGGACTCCAAGAAAACACAGAATAACTTTGCCTTTCTTCTTGTAGACTGGTAGGGAATCTTTTCCTTCTCAGAATCATTGTTAGAAAGGATGAATCACAGACACCTGTGTTTAGCCTGGCTATAGCATTTGCAACCATCAAGTAAGCAGACGCTCCCTGACTTCATTACTCCCAGAGTTAAATACAACCCAAGGCTTCTCAGCAAGCTAATAAAAACAAAGGGGAGCAAATTATATACTTTAAGAAGCTCTTTTAAAGATACATCTTGGTTAAGAAGATTTAATACAAACATTAGAAATATTAGTAAAATAATGTTAGAAACAATTTTCCAATTCTATTATTTTGATAGCAAAAGCTTTTGATTTGGCATTTTAAAAATGTTTTAAAAAACATTAGCACCAAACAGTAACTAAATAATGCCACATTTTTGACAGGCTTAAAGGATAAAATGTTGCTGCTTCTTGTTCATGAGGGAGACAGTGATAGGAAGGCAACACTGCACAATGGTTTGAGTAAAGTTTGGTCTCTGGAGTCTAATTGCTTTGGCTCAAATTCTACCTTTACCTTCTACTACCTATGAGATTCTGGGCAAGATATTTAACATTTCTAAGCTTCAGGATCTTCATCTATAAAATGATGAACATAACTGTACCTACTCACTATGGTCTGAATGTTTGAGTCCTCCCTTCCCCCCAAAAATGCTAATCCCCAAGGTGATGGTATTAGTCGGTAGGGCCTTTGGGAGGTGATTAAGTTATAAGGGCAGAAACTTAATGAATGGGATTTGTGCCTTATAAAAGAGGCCCTAAGAGCTGCCTTGTTCCTTCTACCATGTGAGTATACAGGCAAGAAGGCCCCACTTATGAACCAGGAAACCTCACCAGATACTGACTTTGCTGGCACCTTGACCTTGGATTTCCCAGCCTTCAGAACTGTGAGAAATAAATTTCTGTTGTTCATAAGCTACCTACTCTATGGTCTTTTGTTATAGCAACCTGAACAGACTAAGATACTAACTCGTTCGATTGTTGTGCAATTTAAGTAAGTTAATACAAGCAAAAAGTGCTTTGAACAGTGCCTGGCACATGGTAAATGCTCAATAAGTGTTCACTGTTATCATCCTCACCACCATCTCACACTACCCACCATGGTCACCCCTATAACACCCTGTGACCACCACCCACCATTTATCATCATCACATCCACCACCATCACCATCACTAACTTCTGCTATCACTAACCATGCCCCCCTCAATCACCTCCCAATACTCACCCACTATGACCAATACTCATCATCATATTCCACCATCACCATCATCGCCATTCACCACACACTATGAGAACCCCAACTCTCAGTAACCATCACCCACCATGAACAACCCCATCATCTACCATGATCCGACATATCACCTTTATCTTTCGTTGCTCAGCAGAGGCCACAAAAAGTGGCCAGGAAGTCCTTTTTAATCACCTTTTAGACACAAGGACTTATAAGGGGCTTTGAGATCCCTTATAATCTATCAGAGTCTTCCCATTTCAAATGTCCTAATGTCTCCTAAAGATCATGAACAATGGTGATAACTGACACAACTACAGGCTTACTATGTTTCTGGCACCATGATAATGTAAGTTTTCCATGAATTATTTCATTTAAATCTCATAACAACTCTGTGAAGTAGGTATTATTATTATCTCTGAGGCTAGGATATTTTTTAAAAAAGCACCGAGGCTAGGAAATTTTTACTAACTTGCTTAAATTCACACAACTAGTAAATGATAGAGCCAAATTCAAACCCAAGATCCTCCATTCTCCAGCCCAAACTCTTCCATATCATTCTGTTGTGACTAAGCCACTCTTCATCCTCCTTTAGATATTTAGAAATATACTTTTCTTTTTTATACTTTCCATATATCTCTTTTTCATGCTCTTACCTGTGACAATCTACCTTCAACCATCTCAACTACAAAAGGTCTGAGAATCTGCTCGGTTCCAATTTGTTGACTGATTGATCTCTATCCTATAAACCCACTTAGGAGCATCTCTATTTGGGTATTGCACACCTGAGCACAGAACCTGTCAGTGATGCCCATCACTGTGTCTTCTTTTAAAAAGGTTTCCCAGTTCTTACACACTAACCAATACTAAGCTTTTCAGCTTGGTATTTGGGTTCTCCCCATTATAGCCACCTACCTACCTTTTAAACCTCATCTCTTACCACTGCCATCAATGTATCCACCCTCTGGACTCACAGATCACTGGGTGTCTTAGCCTGTTTTGTGCTACTATAACAGAATACCACAGACTAGGTGAGAAAGCAAGAGACTGAACTTGCAGCCTCAAGCCCTTTGATTGTTGGCATTAATCCATCCATGAGGGGGGAGCCCCCATGACCTAAATTAAACACCTCCTATTAGGCACCACCTATCAACACCGCTGCATTGGGATTAAGTTTACAATACAAGCTTTTTGGGGGACATATTTGAATTATAGCACTGAGCTTCCTGAGCACAGCATGGTTTAGCCTTCAGGATATGCTCACACTGCTCCTTGACTAGATCTCCATACTGGGAAACTTGGCCCTTTAAGGCTCATCTCTAACATCATCCCCCAAGGCATCCCCCATCATTTCAAGGCTCATCTCTAACATCATCCCCCCCCATGAACCCTTTTCTGATCTTCTCAATGGAATGAGTTTCCCCTCTTTAAGCCCTCCAGGGCTTCCTCCCTGTCTTAACTCCACTTACTTTCATTATAGTGATCTCTGTCCATGTCTGCTCTTCTTAAAAGACTGTCAATTCTTTGAAGGCAAAAGCTGACATCCTTTGCCAAAACCAAACATGGCCTTTATAGCATGAGACACAACAAACATTAAAAGCCACATATATTCCTACCATTGGCCCAATTTGCTAGAGCATTTGTATTATAAAACCATAGTATAGAAAATATGTTAAAAAGACATATAACAACCTGAAAGCAAAGGGAGTGAACCAAACACTTTGGTCTAGAGGTTAGCTCAGTATGGTGTACCCAACCAGCAAAAGCAAGTGTTAGAATTTGGGCAATCTGGAAAGAAGCACAGCCGATGGATTCCTTTACCTTCATGACCCAGGTAGACAGTCCCACTGAGTGACTCATAACCTCTTGATCTTGGCTGTGAAGGTGACCAAGATGAATAAATCGGTCTTGCCTTCATTTGGTTTGTCTATCATGCAGTCTATTTACATAATTTGGTGAGCTGTATAAATTCTTAATATCCACTTCACACAAAATAATTCTCTTTACCACTATAGTAACTCTGCATTAATTCTGGACATTGCTAATTTGGAAAGGAAGTGGACCAGACTATCAGAGGATACTCTAACAGTGGCCTAGAGAGAAGGAAACAGAGTTTAGAAAGCTGGTGATGAACAAGAGGAGGAAGCAGTGACAAATACACAGAGAGAAGCAGAAAGGAACTGATTAGGAATCTGGCTGGGTGGGTCTCAGGGGAACAAGGTATGCAATCTAGTCAGGATGTGGGAAAATCCAGGAGAAGAGAAATCATCCAAAATATTAAGAATACAGTGTTGCATGGTGAAGAAAGGTAAGTAGGTGAGATGGGAGTGGAGGGAGACAATAAGAAAAGCACAAGGGAATATTATGATCATATCATATTGACATATTTTGAGATAAATTCTCCTACTTAGAACTTAGGCATGAATGTATATTAGCTGCAATCCCTCTTGGAGATCATTTAATCAGCCCAGTTGGATTTGTCAGCCTGGACCCCGAAACTGAGATAAGGGAGAGGGACTGTAACTGCAATGTAAATATAAGTGAATTAGTATTGGGAGACAAGATACATTTTCAGGAAAGTTAGCCCACTTACTTTACACAATATTCAGTACATTATTCTGGTGCAACTAAGGAATTTTGGTAGAGTTGGAATTCACTACAAATGGGATGTGACTTGTATTAAGAAGAATAATATTTAGGGTTGCTATAGTAATTTTTTTCTCCTGGGAGTTTAGTTACCTTTTCCAGCTATTCAGTTCTTGATTTTATTCACTCACTTATCCATCCATCCATTCATACAATAGTACAAGGATCTGGAGGCAGAGTGCACTTAGCTTTGTGAAATGGGTGAGGTATTAATGACAATATTAATAAGGCCCCTCTTTCACTGATAGGAGAGGAACAGGGAGGTGATGAGTCCACCCCCTTGCAGTGAGTTTCTTGCTGGATCTGGGGCTGGAGCTCAGTGCTCTGTTTGCTGGACTCTATTCTTGATCCTTGTAAGGCCTGATTCTCCTGAGATTTCTTTGGCCAGTTGCCAAGCACCTGCAGAATCTATTCTATTTGTAGATAAGAAGCAATGCAAAGGATCCCCCTTTCCTCGTATGTAACCATGATTATGCCATCCTGGGTATGCAAGGGATGGAAAACAGGGACTCACTGTTCACGAAGACGGCAAACCTCAGGAAGGACAGGTAGCGTTCCCCTTCAATGGGGTTCCAGCCGACGTCAGGGTATCCTTTGGCCAGAAGCATGGGGCAGCTCTGCAGGCCACAGCCTGCCAAGTAGGTCACCACCTGCCAAGAACAGTACAAAAGTAAGTGTCTACTCATACACATTGGGATGGCTGCTACTAAAAAGACCCAGAAAATAACAAGTGTTGGTGACGGTGTTGAGAAGTTGGAACCCTCGTGTGCTGCTGGTGGAAATGTAAAATGGTACAGTTGCTGTGGAAAACAGTATGGAGGTTCCTTGAAAAATTAAAAGTAGAGCTACAGTATGACCCAGCAATTCCCTTTCTGGGTATATACCCAACAGAATTAAAAGCAGGGTCTCAAAGAGATATCTCATACCCATGTTCATAGAAGAGTTATTTACAATAGCTGAAATGTGCAAGCAACCCAAGCGTCCATTGACAGATGCATAAGCAAAATGTGGTATAGACATACAAAGGACTATCTGGCCTTCAAAAAAAGGAAATTCTGATAAAATGCTACAACACGATGAACCTTGAGGACATATGTTAATGAATAAGCCAGTTATAAAAAGACAATACTGTATGATTCCACTCATCTGAGGTAGTTAGAGTAGTAAAAACCACAGAGACAGAAAGTAGAACAGGGGTTGCTAGGGGCTGGGGAGAAGTTATTGTTAAATGGATACAGAGTCTCAGTTTTAGAAGATGAAAGGAGTTATGGAGGTGCACGGTAGTGATGGTTGCACAACTTTATAAATATATTTAATACTGCTGAACTGTACACTTAAAAATGGTAAATTTTATATGATATGTATTTTCCCACAATATATATATTTTTTAATTAAGCCATACATATATATTAAAGGCAAAGGCTAAACCAAAACAAAACAAAACAAGAAATACTCAAGGTTTTTACAAGATAGTTGTGAGACTTGTGAAATTCTGGGAACTGAAAGGCTTTTGAAAATTTCCCTAGAAACTAGAAAGAACCCATGATTTTTGAAGTAACTAATTCAGTAAATTTGTAACCAGAACCTCCAGTCCATTTATGTTTCCAAGTAATTAACAAGATTGATTATCATTGTTATGTTCGAACACACCATGTGCTGTCAGCTCCTGCGTTTTTCTAGCTCTGGCAAGAGGGAGTTATCATTTCAAAGTAAGCCTAACTAGGGTACATCTGGGGAGGTAACAGTGGAGAGAGAGAGAAGGGTTCTCTGTGGCTGTCCATGTTCATCTGGCCATGGTGTTGTGAGGCCCAAACATCAGCCCCTGATTGACTCTGAGTGGGCCCTCGACTAATCAGGGGTCCCTCCTCAAACTCTGCATCAACAGCAGCTGTCCAAAGTCAAAAGCCAAGATGGTGAGGTTGGGAAGGCCAGAAAAGAGGCTGCGAGCATTTAAAGACTGGGATTGGCAGTGTCCTCTTTGCTTCCAGGTTGCCAGACACTTATCACAAGATCTCAGTGCTGGGATCTTATACAGGATTTTAGATTCTGCCCTACTTTGAAGCAGGTTTCAGGCAAAAAGCCTGGCATTAGACCTTTATGTAAAATGCAGCTGCTATTCTAATTTTGCCTTTGATATTTTACTTATATAGGAAAAAGAGGAGAATCCACTGTGCTGCAAAATCCTTAAAGACAGGGAACAGTAGTTTGGTTTTTCTTTTGTTTGTTTTATTTTTTAATTCCCAAGGCTTGGCACCTAGTAGTTGCTCCATAAATACTAAAAGAATCACATATTTGCTGATGTCAAATACTCTTAAGTTATTTTGTAAGCATAATAAATCCAGGGCAAAACTCAGTAAGAATCTATCATCGCACTTTTTTCTTTTTAAACTAGTAAGGATACTGCTATCCTGCTTGGAGCTCTGATTTGATTTTGTCTTAAAAATGTCAGGGAAACACCAACAGGGGTGAGATTTAGGCAGAGTTTTCAGGGCTACAGGGGCAGAGCACTTCACTGGCCACTAAAATAATTGCACATGTGTGTGTGTTGAAGTGAGGCTGTTGTTCAATCCTAATTTCTGCTGTGATCAATGCAAGAGAGAAACTCTGGCATTTACAAAGTACAACAGTACTTTGCTGTTCTCTCCTGTAAAACAAACTTGTCTAATTTCCCAACATGAGTCTAAGTAAAGTCTGTGGCACTGTGCTGGGCCACCCCAACCCTTTGAAAAGGGGCCGGGCAAACCTCATGCCCCTTTACAGATTTCCTAAGTGCCATTTCCCGCCTCCCAGCTTGCAAACCTGCACGCAGCACATCTGACATCTTCCAAGGGAGGCTGGGTGTCTTTGTTGAGCAGCACCATCCCAAAAGATGAACTGAGGCTTAGAACAGGGTACTGAGTTCAAGACCTTGTGACATTACCTTGTCGTAGAAGACCCTTTAGCTGCTTTTCACACAGGCTTAGGTTGTCATCTCACCACCTAAAACACTGAGCTATTTATTGCCATTTAAATGTGTGAATAATCGAGTTTGACTGAAGTCTGTCCCATGAGCAGCAGAGATCACGAACAGACACAGCATTTATGGAACAGCTAGCATGCCCAGTACCGACGGGTGGCAGGGTGTTTAGTCTTGGTGTGTGTATGTAGGGGGTGGGAGAGGTGGTGTCCCTTCAACACAGACCTAAGGGGCCTAGAGGAGCAACTTCTGAAATTTCCCTGTGGTCATTTTCACTTACTCCTCTTGCAGCTGGGAGAGCCTATGAAAGTTAACCCTAAGTCACATTGGACTGAGACTTCTCTTAATAGAATTTTAAAAAGCAGGTTCCTCCATCATGGTATCAGGTTGTTTGATAACTATCCTATTTGACAAGCTCTGTAAATAGACTCTTTCCCCGACTTCTACTTTTAATTTAATGATTTGTTAGGAACCTAATGAGGCCCAACAGAAATATTTATTGAGTTTGTCAAAATAATAAAAATGTTTTTACTTACATTTTTTTGCCCTCCTCCCAAATATTATCATTTTAAAACTATCTCTTTGATATTGCAAAAGACCCTAAAGAACAAAATAAAATGACCCACTCAAAGACAAACCCTTCTGTCGTGGGCTGAATTGTGTGCCCCCAAATGTTCTATGTTGAAGCTCTAACGTTCAGTGTCTTAGAATGTTACTGTATTTAGAGACAAGGCTTTTAAGGTGGTGATTAAGTTTAAATGGGGCTGTTATGGTGACATCCTCATGGCGAGAGGAAACCTGGACACACAGAGATATCAGGGATGTGTGCACACAGAGAAAGACCACGTGAGGACACAGCAATAAGGTGGCCATCTGCAAACCAGGAAGATAGGCCTCCCAAGAAACCAAATCCGCTGACACCTTGATCTTGGACTTCTGGCCTCCATAACTGTGAGAAAATAAATGTCTGATGTTTCAGCCACTGAATCTGTGACGCTTCATTATAGCAACCCCAGGAAACTGATAGATCCTCCTACTACCGAAAATCTGCTGCATAAACACAGCCATGTAGTCCTGTGTCATTTCTACTCCATTTCCTATTAAAGTTTTATACATTTAAAAAAATATGTAAAGCTAAAAGGAAGATTTTTGGGTTCCACAAAGAGGACTGTATCATACAATTAACACATACACACAGGCGTTTTGTCTGTCTGGTTCATGGCAGGCTCTCGGTAATTACTAAGTCAATGCATTTGAAACAGAATTTACTAATTCAAAAACTTCCGTAAGTTTTGATGGGTAGTTATCGTTCCATCTTAGCAGATCAGACATAGTTCTGCAGCTTGGCCAATGACGCCTGCCAAGGCCAGACGCAGCAGCATCTTTGCGAGTGGTAACATTATCTACGCTGCCTGTGTGGCTGCCTCGCCAGATGAAGGCCACCCACTGCGGAAATGACACTTTCCCCCTCTCACTTTCCTCAACCTGTTTTCTTAGAGCCTCCTCACATTCACTATTTGGAAGGAAGAAATATATATATATTTATATATATAAGAAATAGACACACACACACACAATTATAATGTTTCTTCTCCATCTCTCATACACATTTTCTGGGATTTCCCATCCCTCTGGCTGCTCCTCCTCACGTTTTTGTTGGTGCCTTTTCCTCAGTGATTCCCTTCGGTGCTGGCGGTTGGTCCTCAGGGCTCCCGCCCGGCCACGCTCCTCTCCTCGCTCCGGGCCGGCCTCTGGGGCCAGGTCGTCTACCCGAGAGCTTGAGTCACCCTCCACACACTGTGCGCGGCTCAGAGAGCTCTCGAGGGACTTAGTGCTGTGTAGCCAACCCCTCACTTGACGGTGCCATCAGGGAGCCGTAGAGCTCCTCACACTCACGACGGCCTAAAGCAAACTCATCACCTGCCTCCTCAAATCCGCCCCGCCTCCTGTACTCCTCAGAGGAAAAAGCAAGCCAACCCAGCGCCTGACTGATGGCTGCTATCTGTCCTCTTGTATAAGGTTGCTTGGATTCAGACACCCCTCATATCCACTGCACCAGTGTTACTTGAAGCCAGCACCCTTGTGTGCCTGCATTACCGCAGAGACTTTTCTCTCTGCCTCAAGTCCTGTTTCTGTTCCAGTCAGTTCTTCTTGCTGAAACCGGGATGTGTTTTCTAAAACACAAGTCGTATCGTGCTTCTCGCCTGCCTGGTGGCCTTCAGTGGTTCCCACCGTGCCCGGCTCTATGGGGACGTCCTGTAATATAACTGGTCCCAGCAGCGCCTGGAGCCTAAAGCCCTTGATTCCTGGCTCTGCCGCTGACGAGCCCCATGACACTGAGGATGCTGCCCAATCTCTCACCGCCTCCGTTCCCTTGCCCATAGCTGGTGGGCAATAATAAAAATGCTGCTCTGAGGGCACGTGAGTCGGTCTGTGGGGAGCCTTCAGAGCGAGGCCTGGCACACACGATCCCGTAGGAGTTTGCGCTTCTCTCGCTGATACTAACAGCTGCATGAAGTCCAGCTCCTCATTGCTCCTGCCCCATTTCCCAACACCATCCCAGCACTCTCTCTGTGTCTCAGTCAGACTCAACCTTCCACCTCTCCAGCACCCCAGGCTTTCCTTCTGAGCCTCGAACATTCCTGGCACGCTTCCACAACACTGTGGCTTAGCAGCCTCTGCCCGAGTGTCGGGTCATCACTGTTTCTGAGTGGCCGTCCAGATGCCCTCGCCAGGGGCAGGCGCCCTCTCGGTGTGCTCCCAAACCTGCTATACTGCAGATGACCTTCAACTTGCCCAGGTCCTCTCCCCGACTAGGTTGCTCTTCTCCACACTCTGAAAGTATGTCACCAATCTCATCAGCCATCTAGTCGAGGACATAGTGCCAAGAAAGGGATGTGGGGAAGAGACGTGGGTGAACCAGCTCCAACCACCACCACCACCACGAGCTCCATTCTCAACCCCAGTGGAGGGCAGCCCAGCTGTGTCTCAGTTGTACATGGAAAGGACACTGATTATGCAATTTTCCATTATGTCTCTTTCTTTCACATGTAGGCTTATTAATTAGATGCCACAGAATTTTATTAGGAACTACAGATACCTGGTGATGTTCCCTGCAGACCAATGAGGCTGCATACAAAGAACACAAATGTCCCAACACTCATGTCTGTGTGGTTGGCTGTTGCTGCCCCCAGGAGATCCTGTGGTCATAATTAGAAACCCAGACTTGGCTGCACTGGAAGCAGAACACCACATCTCCTCCCCGAGGGTGAGTTACCTTCTCGAGGTCCGGTTCCTCTAAGCCCAGCGCTAACTCGTTGTTGTCCATCACAGAGGAAGCGGCCACATCCAGCGGAGTGGATCCCCTCATCGACGGGGAGGCTGGGGAAGGAGGGGAGAAGGAGTGAGAAAGGGACAGAGACCAACTCAGCGCTGAGCCGAGGTTGCAGTGCACAGAAGTGGACAGGAGAGGGCAGCAAACACACCAAAACCCGGTTCACAGTGCTGTTCCCCAACGGGCAGCCCGCCCAATTTAAGAACAGCTTTAATTGCTGTCCTTCTTCCCCACACTCATTACCGACTGTGAATATGGATTAATAGAAAATCAATTCACAGGACCAGGTGGAGCCATGTCTTTCCAAGAGCTTTTCTAACACAAAATTTCCTGGGGCCCCCGATGTCACTTGACCAAATAAACCTAAAGGACTTGGACATTTTTGGGGCCACCACCTAGAGTTTAAAAATAACCTCAAACAGCATTAGCTCATATTGTTTCATCTGGTTACCAATGTTGTTTTTGAATTTTCTTAGTTTATTTAGCTCTTAGGCTAGAATGAAGAAAACCCTAGGTGGTATTTTATAAAAAGGCTGGTAGCTTTTTGAGGTTGCATTTGATTTAAAAAAATGAGATTTCAGATTTCAAGTGCACGTATTTATGTATTCCACAAATTTGTTTGGTTTATATGCAGAACAGTGAATAAGGCATGTGCACTGACTTGCCTTTCTAGTGGTGGTGATGGATTTACACTGTTTATCCACAGTTGTTCTTGGCCAGACTGCCTTGCAGCTAAGGAAAGTAATTGCTGTTGGCTAATGGGACAGGCATGCCAACATGCCAGGAAGAGATTGGATCCATGACCTTGGTCTCATTAGCACTGCTCCCTGGTCAGCTGAGTGGGCTGAGAGGAGCTGTGTCCTCAGACTATATCTGCAATCCCAGGCAGCATTTCATAAACCATGGGCCACTGGTTCCAAGAGGGATGAAGTAAAATTGCATGACTATGCCAACACAAATCTCTCACCAGTGCTGGTTGCAGCAACATCCCTCCTTGGGTTGGAGAACATAGACATGGCATCATTATTTTAGTTGTTTTTAGCTCAGGCAGGCATGCATGTGGCTTCTTCTTTTATCTCCTAAGTGGCCAGTAGGAGGAGTGTAACCTCCAAGTTCGAACGTAGAAGTTATAACATGACATACGTACCTAGGCCAACACTGCTGTTCTCCAGCAGGTAACTCAGATGCTCAAACATGGCCTTCTGATTCTGCCGGCTAATTCGACAAAAATAGCAAAGGAAGCGACAGCAGCTAGCAACCATCTTTGGAAAAGCAATCTGTAGGAATAATTAAGAAACATTAGAGAAAAGAATCTATCACAAGGCCTTTCTGAAAAATGTGACCTCAAAGAGTCCTGTTTGGGTAAGGTCTTGCAAGCTGAGAACACTCTGAAAAATGAACTTTCTCCTTACTTCTGTTTTTTTTCCCTAGACTTACTCATTGGAGGGACAGAGAGTAGAGGGCACCTAAGAGCCTTCCAGAAACATTGAGAGTTAATTATAGTTCCTGAAATCTCTTTCTTGCAAAAGAAACAGATGCCAAGCAAGAATCCCAGTCATCGTTGGATATCACGTGAGATTGCATGATCCCGCACCAGACTATTGTTGTTTTCAACTAGGAAGGGAGTGGACAGAACTCTGATGGCAAATAACATAAAGGGAGATGGGTGATCATAGACAAACACGGCCCAGCAGCATATCAAAGCCCCTGGGTCAACCCTGCCCCTACAGCTATGGGAGCCTGAAGAGCATCACCGTCTGTCTCTGTGAGCCTTCTCCAATTACTTTTGTCCTTGATAATTGCTCTCCTGTGGGCTCCCATAGCGCTCATAATTTGATTTACGCAATTTAGCACGGAGATAGCATCTTATATCACTGTTGATTGTGCTTGGCCTCTCTTCTTGACAAAGTAATTAGCAGCTCCAGCCGGGCCACATCTTATTTTTGATCCTACAATGCGCAATAAATGGTGTCAGTGTTAACCTTGCTTGGTTTCCTCCTTTAGAATCACAGAGGCTGCATTAAGAAATAGGGTCCTTCAGTCTTCCTGCTTGCTGAGGCACCCAGACATTCGCTCAGGGATCTCTTGGAGAGCTTCCACTTGTCCAAGAGATCAGGAGGAAGCCAGTGAGAAATATGATGTTGGCTTCTGTTTTTCCTTCACACTCCCACCTGCCAACGCTGGGGAAACTGCATTGGGGGGCATTCATTCCTAGGACCCTGGCATTCCGGAGTTTCCAACATTTGAAGCCATACCTGATCTACTGCCTTCAGAAGCCACCTAACCCTGAGGATGACCTTGGACGAGCTGGGATAAATGCCCAGTTGTGGCCCATCCCCACTTCTTTCCCCGTGTCAACAGGAGCTTCCCCCGCTGCAGGTTCCTATGGGGGACCGGGCAAGGAAACTGGCTGCCTCAGGATCCCGGCTAACAGGGGACACACGCACACTCCTGAGGGAATGCTGCCAGGTCATGGTTAAGATCTTGTTCTCCTTTAAAACAGCCTTCTCCAGACTCAGCATGAAGCACACGAGGCTCCTCTGTGGAACCTGAAGTTATTCCACCTTGGGAGGATCAGGGCCACGGAATACAGGAAGCAAACTTAGCAGGTGGATGGCCCAGGGTGCTGGACAGAAAAAGCCCCCAAGATTCACGAGCTGGAGCTTTTATATGGTGGGATTCCATCTGGCAGTATCTCTGGGCTACTTCCTGATATTGTGCATGTCCTCCTACTCCCTGGGAAGGGTAACTGAGCATGTGGCTCTGAACAAGTCCCCTCATGTGCCCCTGCCCCACAGGTGGAGTTCTGGCTGAGTTCTCCTTAGAGCATTACCTGAGACTTCTCTGTCCCCAGCACATTCACCATCACCTCCATCACGGTCTCATGCATGCCAAGGACTCTCATGAGGTTGGGATGCTGGTAGAACACCTTGTTGTTCATTATCTCTCTAGGATAAGGATAAAAGAGAGACCTCAGAACTTGCTTATCTCTATGCTATGAAAATTCAGGGATGAGAACATACAGGTACATGGGGGGGTGTGAAGTAATGTCAGAGCGACGGGCTGAAAAGATAAGGCGGCGGCACTAGGTCAGTTGGAATATGTGTGGAGTGCCATTTTTAGCTGATATAAATATTTTGTGCTCCTCAATTTCTAAGTATTTGCTTTTTTTCTTTGAAGTATGGCCTCCTTGGGTTTTCATAAGATTCAAACCAAATGACTGCTTTTCTACAAGACTCCTCCACACTTCTTTTGACAAGGAGTAGCAGGTAGTCTGGCCTCTCAGGATACAAAGGTGACTCAACTGGCATGAGGAGATAGATCAGGATCAGGACCCACAGATGTAACACGATTTGATGCCAGAACATCCATTTAGCTTGATATCAAGCTAAATCCGTTTTCCCACTTGTAGCTCTCTAGAGGAAGTTGTGCGTACCCATAAACGACTTACCCCAGCCCGTTGATCATGAGTAGCTCCTCCTCCTTGCCCATTCTGACACTGAGGAGGGAGCGAATCTGGCCCAGCGCAGCCAGCAGGTTGATGGTGTCGCTCACGGAGACCTGGCTGATGGTGTAGGTCTTCCGCAGTGCCTGCAGCAGCTCCCCGATGCTGTCGTACTGCCTGCGGAGGAGGTTGAACATCATCCGGACCAGCTCCGCATCCTGGATCTGGTCCTCTTGGGCCCAGCGGATCATTGTCTGTGAGATGAGTTCCTTCAGTGTTGCTGGAAGGACAAAAGGAGGGACCAGTCTTGTGGCTGTCATGGCTCAGGGAGAGCTGGGCATCTCAGCCACCTCATTCAACTATAAGACACATTGTTAGTTAGTTCAGGTTAAAAAATTCTTATTTTAGTGGTGGGGTAATGACATGCAAAGAAGTAAAATATATCCTCAAAAGACGAATGTGCCAGCCACACAACAAAAAAAGAATATCTCGATTATGAATTGAGGATACTAAATATTCTATTTTGATTAAACAATGCTTGAATAGATGCTGGAAAGAGACTGATAAATAAGACTCTGTCCCTGTCTTCAGAGAGCTTATAAACTAGTTCTTTACATTTTTATTTCATAATAAATTAATTTTATCTATATTTTATAATATAATACAATAAATACTATAATGGGGGTACATGTAAGTGCCATGGGATAGAGTAGGGAGTAATTGATTCTGGGTGGGTGAAGGCATGAGGGGAAGGCATCAGCCAAAGCTTCTTTAGAGTAAAGCAGTAGTAAGCACTGTAATGTCTCCACCACAGATACTATCTATGCGTATTTTAAAGACACCACGTGCCATGAACTATTTAAGTCAAGCCATTGATTCAAGAATTATGAAAGATATTTTAGATGATAGAAACATAAAAATATATCAGGAGAGGGAGAGAAGTGGACAGAGAGAATACTGTGTCAAGTCTAAAGGCTTTGTGGTCGGACATCTGACCATCGCCCTGACTTCTGACTTCCTTGGGATCTTTGGCAGGAGTCAGCTGACACTGCATCATGGACTACTTTTATGAGCATCAAGAGAGAAAAACCACTAAGACTTTGAATTCAGAATTTATTTGGGCTCATACTGGTTACACAGAAATGTCACCAGCTACACAAGTAAAGGAAAGATCACTGAAGTGGGTCTCAAACCAGCCCTGGGACCTTCCAAAGTTGTACTAAATGGCCCTGAAAATTGCCGATTGGCATTGGTGTGGGAAGACGATCAAAAGGAGAGGCAGATGTAAGCAGGAGGATGAAGTGGAAGGGGACCCGTCAGAATGGCTGGGAAGGAACTGCCCACCCCTCCCCATAGCATACACACTTCCAGAAGATTCCACAACAGAGGTGAGATATGCTGCTCTTAAATCACAGATGCCTCCTAGTCTGGCACTGCGTATCACCGTCCTGCAAGGTATGGATGGCACGAAGATCCTTAATTCAGACTGGGTGATGAAGGCAGAGCTAAAGGGATGCTGAAGGTCTCTCAGTCAATGAAAGGACTGGGAATAAACTGAGATTGATGCGTTTGGTGGCCTGTGCCATCTCTAATAGTGGAGATTTCTACTCCATATCACTATATATGGCAGATGTCTGCTCTACATATGGTCTTGGCTCATCACAAGGAAAAAAAAATAGAACTCAGTTACAAAAGCTGTAAAAGAGACCTAGATGTAAAGGATTAATTTAACTTACTGCTGTGTCTGTCAGCCCTGTGGGTGTTTTAGGTTCAGATGGGAGACATAAGCTGAAAAACTTAAAAAAAGGATACCTAAATCAAAGAGAAGTATAGTGTACAATTAAAAGATGTCCCTAAGAGATTTCACTAGGCAGGGATAGCTGGCCAATATCTGTGAGGTTAGATAATATCTCTCTGGGGGGGAAAATACTCTCTAGGCTAGGCTGGGCTCCTTCACGGGAAACTTGTTTCCTCAGTGTGCAGAGGTAAAAGTTCCTGTTTCTCCTTAATATTGTGGTAAGAATGAAAGCAAGACAAAAATATAGACTCTTAGACCCAATATAAGTTTTTCTAGTCCTGTAAGCACAATTCCCTCTAAAGCCCATACCTTTGCTTTAAAGAATTACAGTTCTCATCACCAAATTCTCTGCACAGATAATACACATCATCATAGTTCCTGCCACATTTGAAAAGCAATGATAGTATCAGGTAGAATTGTTAATCAGCTCAAGGGCCATCCTCTTTTCAACAGGGAGTTTTACAGAGTCATAATGAAACCAGGTAAATATTAGCTTTCCCTTAACTTGGCTTTCAGATTAATTCAGGATTAGGGTGAGCTCTTAGCCTCACATTGACTCAAAATTCCAAATCAACATTTACAGCCTAGAGACTAGAAGCTGTACAGCAGAAAACCTCGCTGGAGGGCAAATGGGAAAGGAAACCACTCTTTAGCTTGGAAGGACAGAGCAGGAAACACCTTCCACTCCTTCTTCCCCCAGGCTAGCCTTCAAGGTAGATATCAGAGAACGGGATAAATAAATATACGCGTGTGACCAAGTTAAAGCACAGGGGGAAAAAAAATGTGGCCCCTAGGTACTGCTAGAAAAGGAGAAAGCAAGACTCATCATTGGTGTTTTACTGAAGGGCAGTTGTAATTCTGGGGAAGGCATGGCATCGAGGGCCATTTGTGTGGGACAGGGTTTCAAATCGTGAGGCCAAAGTCCAGTAAGTGATAGCAATAATAACTATGAGAAGAAAGAAAATTAGGGGTTGGGAAGGGACATTCTCAAGAGCCCTAAACGCACAGCATATTTTGTAGTCTGAAATGTGCTAGAGCCTCGGCACTCACCAAGCAAACCCGGGCTGAATCAATGAACTTCTGAATGTCTGAACACATCTGGGACTGAGAAAATGGAGCTTTCTACTCCTAGCAGCAATGCTATTAAAAATTTCTCAGATTTTAATTTGCTCCCATATGCTAGCAGAGGAGCAGCCAGAATGTACCAGGGTCAAGAGGTTAAAAAAGAATACATTTTCTAGAATATATTAGGCTCTCTATATATCTGTGTATCTGAGGATTAAAATAACACACACAACCCTGTACAGCACATACTGGGGCTTAATAAAGGTTCGCTGTTACTACTAGCTATGCCAGTAGTTAGAAAGTGACCTGCAGACCCTTGGGGGGCCCAAGACCCGATAGGGAGTTCACAGGGTCAAATGTATTTTCATAATAACTCTAAGATGTTATCTGCCCATTTCATTGTGCTGATAGCTGCACTGATGGTACAAAAGCAATGGTGGGCAAAGCTGCTGCTACCTCAGCATGGGTCAAGTCGGCAGCACCCCGCTGTAGTTTTACCACCACATCCCCAGAAAAATGCCCAGTTTTACAAAAGAATGTCCTGAATGAAGCAGTACAAATTATTAATTTTATTCATAATAAACTCTTGAGTTTACATCTTTTGAATATCTTGGTGCATAAAAAGAAAAAAAAGTAAAGCACTTCTGCTGCATGTCAGTGTTCAGTGGTTTTTTGAGAAAAAGCAGTCGTGTGACTGCGCAGGGAACTAAATTAGCTGCTTAGTGCATGGAATGCCTTTTGGTTTTTTTTTTTTTTTGGAGACAGAGTCTCACTGTGTTGCCCGGGCTAGAGTGCCATGGCATCAGCCTGGCTCACAGCAACCTCAAACTCCTGGGCTCAGGTGATCCTCCTACCTCAGCCTCCCGAGTAGCTGGGACTAGAGGCATGTGCCGCCATGCCCGGCTAATTTTTTTCAATATATTTTTAGTTGTTTGGCTAATTTCTTTCTATTTTTGGTAGAGCCAGGGTCTCACTCTTGCTCAGGCTGGTCTTCAACTCCTGACCTTGAGCTATCCTCCCGCCTTGGCCAGCCAGAGTGCTAAGATTACAGGTGTGAGCCACCGTAGCAGGGAGCCATTTTTAATCAGAACAACAAACTATGGTTAATCAGACTTGGATAACTGACTTTTTTTTTTTTCTTTTGTAAATGAAAGAAGCCAGCCTTTTACTTTGAATGATAATATTTGTTGCCAATATCAAAATTTGAGCTTTCAAGTGATAATTAGAATTTTGCAAAACATTTATCTGCCACTGAAAGCTTACAGCTTTCTAATACTTAGAGACTTTTCTGATTAAACTGTTGATATTAACAAATGTGACTTAAAAATATTTTATGATGAAATGTGTCAACAATTGGAAGCTTTACATACTCGGTGAACCAATAATTTCCCAATGACCAATGCATAATGTTACAAAAAACACTCGTAGGTAAAAGATCCATTCGACATGCAAGATAGAGCAATGAATTTTCATGTAATGAAGTATAAACATTTAATATAGTTTCAGATGTCACATGCCAGCTAACTTTTGAGACACTACCACTTGTTCAATTTTGATATATTATAGTATCCACAATTACTTGAAAAGGCTATGAAAATATTCATCTTCCAACTATCTGTCTTTTTGAGAACAGTTTTCTTCTTATTCTTTAACCAGATAGAATCCAGCTGCCTTTAAGTCAGACATTAAAGAGATTCATAAAAACACAAAGCAATGTCACTCTTCTATTTTTTTTTGATTTTGAAAAGTTTAGTTGTTTTCCATAAAAGTATGTTATTTATATATATAATATATAATGAGATTTTTATTATTTTTAAATGAATGAAAAAATAAATATCTAAAAAATTTCTTAATTTTCTAATCTGGCAAACATTAATAGATACAATCCATATAAACTAAAGCTTTTTGGGGTCCTCAGTAATTTTAAAGAGTATAACGGGGTCCCAAGACCAAACAGTTTGAGAACCAAAGGCCTATATTGAGGGGAGGCCACGATCGGAAAGAAAGCTTTCCCTTCAGCTAAGATGAACCCTGTGTCCCATTAGGCTGTGTGACTCTCATCAAGCAGCTGAGACCGGAACCTAGCAAGCTGCAGTTTAGGAAGCTTTCTATGTTTTTTTCTGAATGAGAGGTAAATTAAATGTGAGTGTAAGAGGAGTAAGACTCCTCACATTGAGAAATAAAGTGAGGATTAAAGAATCATTATTTTGAAAATTGAATCCTGGCAGTCAAGGGATCTCTACCCATTATTCGTTCATCACCAAAAGGGCTCCCTGCTAGCCTGGAGGGCTCCAAATGCATTCTCTTCCTTAACTTGGGCTTAAGATCAATCCCCTTCAGAGCAAGGAGGGAGCCGGGCATGTGTTGTGTCCAGGCCTAATGGCCTTCTTTAGTCTGGTCTGCAGCCAGCACAGAGGGGCGCATGGAGGAAGGTGGGCTGCAGGCTGCAGAGGTAGGCACTTCATTCTTTTGTCTCCAACATTAGCTGACCCTTCAGCAATGACTTTGCTCTCAGTATTGGAAACCAGGGCTGTCCACTACAGAAGGCTTTGCCCTGGAGTTGACACACACCTAGGACTCAGGACATGTCTCATTCACAAGTTTCTGTCCTTATCTGAGTAGCTGAGTTACCTCTAGCTATGCCACTTTTAAAGTAGCTTTTTAATGGAACAGTATTTTCTAGATACCTGTTACGTGCCCAAGGTTGAGTTAAGTACTCTATATGGAACTATTCAAAGACAAATTATTACCCACAGCAAACTAGTTGGGGAAACTAAATAATACACGTGAAGCATTTAATGAAAAATAAAGTGTAAAATTATGGGTAAAACTGTGTTGTCTTAAGACAATTAGGAAATAAGATAATTCACAAGAAGGTACAACATCTACAGTAACATATACATTCAAAAGAAATTAGAGACAAGAAACAGTAAGTTTTCCCTTTCTTACTTTTCTTCCTACGGCTCCTTTTTCTGAAGTTCTTTATATTTCTAGAATAAGTCCCCATTACACGGAGACTAATGAATCAGGGAAGAACAGCGCTATCAGGCAGTTAAGAGAGGCCTTCCAAGTGATATCAGAAATAATCTGATGGAAAAGACATTACTACTTGTTATGCCTATTTTGGAATGTCATTTTCCTTCAAACGATGATTCACACATGTAGTCCCTGTGCTGAATATATTTTTATTTTTTTTCTGATATCCATGGAAGAATGCTGACAATTTTGGTAGGATTTTCAAACAGCAAAGGGAGCTATTTCTTGAGATATATCTGAATCTCTTTCATAACCAAAGAGGGATAGGTCATTAAGAACAATTACAATTAAGTATTGATTTTATTTCTGTTGCTTTTCCAAGTTCATCTTTGGAAATGCCACCCTTTAATAACTAAGGAAACACTTTCGTATTCATAAGAAACAGGACCCCTGAAGTTGAACAGCTGCCAGAAGCAAGGTAAGGTTCAGACGGAGAGTTTTAAATCTACTGTTTGCCACAGTGCATGGTCCCTGTCTTACACTCCCCCCGCCCCACGCACGCCATATTATCCCACTCAGAGCTTCCACCACATGTAATGAAAATGCTTCAGCAGATGTCATTGCAACTCTAGGATTTTCATCCGCTGATGTAGCTGAGTTTCAAGAGGGCCCTGTCAAGTGCACTAGATGGCTTAGCTCATGGGATTTTTAAAAAGCTATAGTGTTCTTTTCAAAAAAGAAAAAGACAGACAGGAAGAAACGTAAACAGGCACTTGTTTCCCGATGAGAAACAAAGCAATTCCTCTTACACGGAATGTCTTAGGGAAGCTAGTCATGTACTGATGGTTTTCTTGATAATTATAAATGGCTTCATTTATGAGATTATTATTAACATTCTAACTCATTCCACTTTTGCAATTAGTGTAATTAGTGGTAGTCACATCTAGGCAATAATATCAAATACATGATCTATAAGCCACATTTTAAATGATCGTTCAGGCTAACTCAGAGCAGAAATATTTCCAAGGCACTGTATTGTTTAGGGAGACTTAATCCTGAGGGATACGTTAAAAGAAAAATGGCTACTTCACTACCTGATTTTTGGACTAGTCAGACCTTCTGTATAATATAGCAAAGAATTAGAGTGTCTTTAAATCAGAGCTAGCTCTAGTGCATGACTTTGGATCCTGGGTATTACTTAATGTTGTGCTCTTCTCTACTTGTCATTTGGTCACCTGTTCCTCTGACTTCAGATTCCCAAGTCCACTTTGTGTGACCCTTGCAAGAAATTTTCTAGAGAATCATCTACTACAGTTGGTATGACTCATTTTAAAATGGTCAAATTACTAGTTTTGCAATGTTAACTACCATAAAAGAAAGGTCATTTACTTTCATGGTACAGGTTTAAATTTTTAGGCTGCAGGAGTCTGGAAAGAATCTTTTCTCTTCTCCTCCAAATTTAGATCACAGTCTAAGTGGCTATCGTGCAATGAAGTACATAGTTATTATCAAAGAGTAGATGTTGGCCACTGGCAAAGCAAATCCCTGCAGCTTACAGATGCCACACCTATGCTGGTATTATATTTTTGTGAACGCTCTTAAGTCTGGGTCATTTTGAAAGAAAAAGCCTTCCAATTGCATTGAGAAGAGGGAGCAAACAAAATTTGCACTGTACTTAGGTTAAACTTAGAAAGCAATTTATAATGTTTACATTACAATAGGAAAAGAAAAATTATGTGCATCTAAATTATGTACACTTATTTTTAAATTCTAGGTGATTAAAAAGTCAGCTTGCGGTATGCTATAAATGCTCTGGAGGCATGAACAGGTGGTAGATCATTTCCAAGTGTAAAGAACAAGGGTATTTGACCTCTGCTTTCATTCTTCCTATAGCAGGCTGAAAAATGGCCCCAACAAAGATGTCCATGTTTTAATCTCCAGAACCTATGAATATATTAAAGGTACTTTGCAGATGTCATTAAGTTAATAATTTTGAGATGGAGAGATAATCCTGGATTATCTGGGGCTCAATGTAGTCCTGAGGGTTCTTCCCTGAGGGAAGCAGGGGAGTCTGTGTTGGAGAAGGACTCCTGATGACAGAAACGAAGACCAGCGATCCAGTTTTCTATGATTTTGCTGAGGCCACTGGTGTATGTGGCAGGGCTGGCGATACAACTGGGGTCTGCTGCAATCCGGCCCAGAGCTCCCACCAAGCCAGAGCCAGCATTTTAAACTCAGCAAGTACCTACTGGAGAACTGCCCGTGGCCCATTAGACAATGTGCACAGATCACAGACAGCATCGTCTCCAGTTCTAGTAGCACAGATTTTTTTTTTGGCCTTTACTCTTCTTCTGAACATCAAGGGCTAGGAACAGCTATACCTCAACACTAACCACTCAGTAAATTGAAGATGCTGAAGATGACAATCACTGGCCGGGCGCAGTGGCTCACGCCTGTAATCCTAGCACTCTGGGAGGCCAA
>VBSM01001044.1:18460400-18473329 GCA_008086735.1 Cheirogaleus medius | reverse complement strand
AAAAAAAAAAAAAAAAAGACGACCATCGTGCATAATGCATGTTACCCGCCACAGCCCTAGCACCCACTTGTCTCTTCTTCCTTCTTAACAGAACCCTGACTTTATCCAGGTTTCCACCTCTCTGCTTTATAGCCCACGTTCCTCAGGGCAAGAGGACCCAGCCTCATTTCAGAAATGGGACCTGTTGACTTAAGTCAACCAGCACATCCTGTTTTTCGGTCATACTCACTGGTTCAAGGCGGGCCCGTGACCAAGTTCACCAATCAAAGGTGATCTCAGGGTCTTTGCTTATAATACCAGGGCAGTATAAACTTTCTTGCTTTCTCTTGGACACTGTAGTGCATGGGTGTGAGGCCCAGAATTTCAGCCACCAACTTCCTGCCAGCTTGAGTGCAAAGCTAGAACATGGACAAGATGACCGTGGGGACAGCAAGCAGGGCCACAGGATCAATGCAGCCCAGTGACTGGCTTCATCTCCAAACCCACAGGCACATCAGTCAGTGAAATCCCGTGTTGGATACTCTACCTGAGCCGGCTTCTCTGCTGCTTGTTTGCTGAAAGCATCTGACATGATAAATGTGGAGATGAAGTTCTTACGACCTATACTTTGCACACTCACTTCAGAAGCTGAGGGGTATACAAACTTCTCAGTACCAGGACATTAAACTGAGCACTATTTTATTGAATCCTTATATTTCCCCCATGAGGTACAAATTATTGTTCTCACTTTACATACAAGGAAGCGGAAACATACTGATATCACAATTAGTAAATGTCAGGGCTGGGATTCAAACCTATGCTGTTGGAATCTAAAGCCATCGACTTTGCCATCTTAGAGCTGTTTACTTTCAATTGCTTCATAAAACTCTGAAGAATAGTTATCTCCATTAATGCTTTAAATTTATATTATATTGTCTCGATGCTCTCTTAACAAACCATGAAATGGATTCAGAAATAAAATCCTGAAAATCATAAAGCTTTAGTTCTTCTTCTGACGCTCAGCTTTGCAGATTACTCACTTTCCCAGAGCCTTGATTTCTTTACCAATAAAACAAAATTAGCAATATGACATTCATGTTGAAGAAAATGATTATAAGTGTGGTATAGCAACAAGAGTACTGGGCAGGGCATATGAGTCCTTTGTTCTAGTTCTGGCTATGTCGCCTTGGGTAAGACACCCTACCCCTGTGTCTCTGTCTAGTTCTATGAAGTCAGGTCACCTGTGGCTTAATATTCTAAGATTCTATTTCTATCTGACCCACTGAGCTCTAAAAAGGGTTGCACTAATTTATTAAAATTGCAAATGAAAGCCTATGGCTTCATCAAGTTAAATTGATGAGCACCAAGAATTTTACCACCACATTTTAATGACCTATTTTAATGTAAGGCAGCTTGCTTTTCCTAATAGCAAAACCAGAGGTTGAAGAAATAAAACAAAATCTCAAAATTCCAGTGGTTATTGACTACGGTAAGTGGCCATTATCAAAGCATCAATGCACACCACTAATCATCTACATCCAGGAGATGAGCTGTGGCAACCTGATGGCCTTTTAGATGACTGTCCTGATTGCTGCTGGAGAAAGGCACATTCCTACGGCAGGGGTCACGTGGCACAATAACACCCTCTAGATTTAGTGGGGAAGATTTACTAGGGAAGGCCTCCCACCCTCTGTGCCCTAGAGCTTCCTCCAGGCTGAAAATCTGATCTGAATTACAAAGTAGCAAAATATCTACTGCTTGTTATGTGAGAAGGGGGCAGGGAGAAAGTTAAATCCACTGACTCCAAGGAGACTTTTGGAGAATCCATTATGCTAATTTCTCTGCGCTTGCCCAGTGCCTCTGTGGCCCAGGCTGCCTGGTAGGTACCATGTTGGTCTCATTTTTGTAGCACAATAACACTGTCGGGATCACTGAGAATAAAGTTACAAGGCTCTTTGCGAGAAAAGGAAAAGTCTGTGAAGATGACCTGGAGCATTGTTCTTGGATGACAAGAAAGGACTGTTCCCTTTACTTTGCATCATCAGGGCACAATGAACAGGCCCTGGCTGTCAGACCCCCGAGGCGTGTGAAGGTGCAGGGCCGGCCCCAGGCTCCACAGCAAGCAGCAGAACACATCCTAGCTCTAGATTTAATTTTTGGGTGTGCATACTTGTTTCCTTCTATATTGGCTTCCTTAGCTGAGGACTAAGGGTAAAAGTTCACACTGCTTGCTAACAACATCCTACTTCACGCTGTTATAATAGCAGCCAACATTTGCGAAGAGCTTCCTGCACTCTGTGTTAAATACCGTACCTGAATGATCATTCAATCCTCGTAATTATCATGTGCAAATAGACCTAACAGATGTGGCAGGGACCGAATTTCCCCAACAGCAATGGCCCTTATTAGCCTAAGCCTCACTTTATTGTTTTTATTTAGGCCAAGACATACTTCAATTTAGTAAACAAAACTAGGTTCCTGAAATGGGTGGTCTACTGAGGCAGCAGCGTGAGGGCTGTCCAGGAGAAAGTGCACTCGACACGGAGCCTCCTGACTCTGTCCACACCGGCCGTGAACCCCACAATCGTCATCGTAGTCTGGCAGCCCCTGAGCTTGGCTCTCAGGACTGTGTTGCAGTCCCCTAACAGGCGAATATTTCTGCTAAATCTATTTCTAAATTTCCCCCCCTCAGTGGTTTTCTACCTTTGCCAGAGCCTCCACACCTGTAAGGGTACAGGAAAGTACAGAAGCAGGACCGTCTCTCTTGCCTGCTGGACACCCCCAAACTGTCGGAGGCAGCCCTGCAAGCCCCCAGAGACACTGCACTGTCGTGTGTCAGCCCGATTCTGCCAGTCCTTCTCCACAGCCCCAGGGGGCCTCATCCATCATATGGACATGATTAGCCTGTTGTTTTTGAAATCAGTCAACCAGCCTCATAATCACTTTCTGAAAACATCCTGGCGATTAAATGACTGATGATGATGATGATGGGGACAAGAGCAGAGAGGACAGAGCATGTTTGCTGATGTGTTAGGGAAGGAAGGCTCTGGAATAAAGATGGAGCAGGGATGGCACAGCAAAGGACCCAGGGACCTGGGGTCTCTGTCTTTACTCAGCTTAGAAAGTAATCAATTTTTTTTTTTTTTTTTTTTAGTTTCTATGTCTGTTCAGTATAGAGAATAAAGTGATTATGAGGCAAGGTACTGTCCACTGATCCTAAATATCTGTGTTTCCCTCTCCCTCTCTTTCTAACCCACAGCCCCCTTCCCCGGCATCCCGTGCAGTGCTCTGCAGAGAGCACCCATCCTAGATATGGAACGTGATTCAAATCTTGGTCTTTTTCTTACTTGTTGCAAGACCTTGTCCAAGTTATTTTGTTACTCTCAGGCTTAGTTGTCTAGTGCATGAAATGGAAACCTGGAGCTCACCATACTCGATTGCTTATTGTGAGGATAAAATCATATGAGGCAGTGTGAAGCATCTAGCACAGTACCTGGCACACAGGAGGTAATTCGGTAAATGTTAGATTTTCCCACTCCTGAGTGAGAACCAAACTCTCTTCTCCATCACTGAAACACAAGCTACCAAAAGAGAGGGCCAGACACTGATCAATTACACAGAACGCAGGATACCTGTTACACATCTATTACTGTGCGGCACTGCACCGGGAGCCCAAAACAATGAATTCTGACTCCTGCTTTCGTAGCAGTGAGGTAGCCAAGTTGCTTAACGCCTCGAATTGCCCATTTCCTCATCACTAAGCCAGGACTAACCCGTGTTGTTTGCTATGCGGGGCTATCAGGAGAGCGAGACTGTGTGTGGAAAATCTTCTTGCAACTTTTATGGAGCTAAATAAAAGGAAGGCTCTGTCCCCTCTCCCCCTCTTCCATGCCTGGTAACCCACTTGCCTACCACTCACGAATTCATAAAGACTCTATTTAATGCTTTCGTCTTCCTTACATTTCTAACTGGTTGCCAAGATACGCCAGCCCTAACTTTATTACATGTCTGACATCTAGAAAACACTTTTTGTTGTTGCCACCTGTATTAGTTTTCTATTGCTACAGTGCCAAATGACCACGAACTTAGGGGCTCAAAACAACACAAATTTACTATCTTATGGTTCTGTAGATCAGAGGTCTGGCCCTGATGTGGGCTAAAATCAAGGTGTGGCAGGCGGCCTTCCTTCCTGAAGGCTTGAGGGGAGAATCCATTTCCTGGCCTTTTCTATGTTCTAGGGGTGGCCCACATTCCTGGGCTCATGGCCCTTTCCTCCAGAAAATCTGAGCCATGCTCTTCTCATATTGCATCTCTCTGGATCTCTTCTGTTACTCTTGCTCACTTTTAAGGACCCTTGTGATTACTTAGGGTCCACTCCAATAATGCCAGAAAGTTCCTGATTAGCAACTTTAATTTCATCGGCAATCTAAATTATCCTTTGCCATTTATCCTAACATATCCCCAGGTTCCAGGGATCAGAATGTAGACATCTTTGGGGGCTATCATCCTGTCTACCACACCAGCTTTTCTCAAGTCCTTGGTATTTCTCACCTGGAGCCATGCAATGATGCCATGAAATTCTAATGGGCCTCCCGTGTCTCCCCGCTGTAGGCAATGGCCAGCAAATGTTTGTGAGGACTAAATCATTAATTAAAAGATCATTATCTTGCTAAAACAGTTTGATTGGTGCCTAATACAGTGCCTGAGATATGGTAGGTGGTTAACAAACATTTTAATAGCCAAAAAATAGTGTCAGGCACATATTTAAGTACTTTTCATTTGTTAACTAATTTAATGCTTACATCAACCCAAGGAGGTAAATATTTATAGATGAGGAAACTGAGGCACAGAGAAGCCATCACATGCTCAGTCTCACAGATATTATGTGGCAGAGAAAGAATTTAAAACTAGGCAGCCTAAACTCCAGAGGCCCTGCTCATAATTTCCTCACTATTGTTGAGTACATTAATGATTGATTGACTTAGTTTTCAAGAACCTTTCACAGCCATTGACTACAGGGGGCAGGATGCTATTATATAATACAAATAATATGGATGGGAATTAAACTCAGGCTGACAAAGGTTTGAATTTTTATGCCACCACTGTGTGATTTTGGAAAGTTATTTAATCTGTTATTTACTCCAGTTTCTTCAGTTGTAAAATAGGAATAAAATTGTCTACTACATATAGCTCTTGTGAGAATTAAATGAGGTAATATTTATAGAAGTGCTTCAGGCAATGCTCAGGATAAAATGGGTAGCCTGTAAATGTTGACACCCTCCCTGACGATTGCAAGACCAAGTATTATAAAATACATGGGTATAACAAATAGTAACACTGTTAAGACTGAATATAGTTTAACCATTGGATTTTTTCACAATATATTCTATGTTCCAAGACCATCTTATTTTTTCCCATAATATCCCATTTTATTCCTTTTACAATTCAGCCAATCTCAACTTGTTGCCACTCTTGTATATGACCTGAATTTTTCTGCAGCCAGGCCTTTGCTTGTCCATGCCCTTTTCCTCCCCTGTCTGTAAGGTCATGTATATTCCTCTCCTCTGGCCAGCTGCTGTATTGTGTTCTGCACTTTTATTAGAGTACAACTGATCTCATGACACTGAGTTTCTTTGTTGAAGAAGCTTTTTTCCATTAAAAATGCTTTTCCCGTCTTCTATTATCTACCCATCTATGTTCTTTATGGACACTTGCCCATTCCCCTCCTCTGGCCAGCTGCTGTATTCTGTCTGCACTTTTATTAGAGTACATCTGACCTCATGGTATTCAGTTGCGTGCCCAAGCACTTTTCCTCCCTTGTCTGTAAGGTCCCTGTTTTCTTCATCTTGATGAACTTCAAGTGACTAACATGCAGTTGGAGGTCAAAAAGATTTGTGCCACCGAGCTGGATGTGGAAACGAGATGACGTGCTCCCTGCATTAAGACACCCCACATAAGGTGGAAAGTCATGCACACACTATCAGGAAGTCCACGATATGGCTGGGGCAGGAGGAAGAGGTTGAAAGAAAGACTTCATGGGGAAGATATCCATGTTTGTGTGTGACTTAGGGAGAGCCTGTTTGGAGAGATTTCAGAGAATAGGTTTAGAAACACTGCCTGAGCTCTGTAGGTGTACCTATTACCAAGTTATTTTACTTTGCACATGAGTATTTGTGTTGGAGGCTCAGGACTTATTCTGGGGGTAAATAGTAGACATTTTCTCCTCTTTAGCACTAAAAAAGCTGCAGTATTTAGCTGGGGGAGAATTTTTGTCTAGGGCTCTTGGGCCGTTCGGTGACTGGGTAAGAGCTGACACAGTGGCAGCTTTGAGGCTTGATGGGTTAAGGTCACCTCCAGGGTTACCTCTAGTTCTGGTCTTCATCAGAAGAACAGTGGCAGGGGAACACAGGTGCTATTCAGGGTCAAGAGTGCCAGCTCGGCTCTGTGGGAGGTAGTGTTCTATGACAAACAACACAGGGCAAAAGATAGAAGAGTGATGCTCACTTCTTTCAGATGGACTCAATCACATCACTTACAATCCAATTCTTAATTTATGCCACCCAAAGCTGAAATGCAATAGGTCATTACAGGCCTCTAAGAATAGAGACGAGATGTCAGCAGGGAGCTTCCTTCCCCCGTCCTCACATTGTTCAAGAGCATGTAGTACCCCTTGGGACATTTCTTCATAGAAAAAAGATGATTAAAAAAACTTCCCATGGGGAAAGCATTCAGTGAATGACAGAGATCAGGAATGCATTAAATATTATCTGTAAAATTTTACAGGTGATTTCATTTTGTTAATTTTAGAATTTAGCAGAAATAGCTGGTTGGCCTCTTCTGGAGGAAGAACTCAGTGGCTACTTTACATTCAAGGAATCCCTGCTTAAACTGTAGTGTGTGAGAAGTACTGGTCTAGAATTAAAGCTAGGTAAAAGATTTTCTAGGGAATTTTCTGGATTGGGATATGAAAAAAATGTGACTTAGTATGGTGAGCTGTTACTATTAGATTCTTTTACTTCTTCATTATCATCTGATCCTTTGATAATATTGTAACAGCTTTCATTGACAATATGGCGTAAAGTTAATTTAGGCAAATTCCTCTAACATTGAGCCAGCTAGCAGAATCCTCAGAGTTTCAGGATATCGTTTCTCCCTCTTTTCTAGAAAAAATATGGTTTCCTTGCAGGTCATCTGGCCAATGCTAGCCTCTCACAGAGGAGAAATCGCGGGGTGGGCTCACCACTACCTTCTCAGAAAACTGCTCAGATCTTTGGCTTGGCAAACTTTGAAATGTTAAAACTTTGAATTCTGTTGAGTTCAAACCTTCTACATATAACAATGAGTAACAGTAGAAAGTTATCTCACAGATATAGTAAGCAAAATAAAAAGATAATGATTTTTAAAGACCATTCTATATGTATTTGTGCTTTGGCTTATGATAAAGATGCCAGTAAGTTCTTTGGCAAGCTTCATGGTATAGCGGAAGAGTTAGAAGATGTGAGTTCAAGTCACAGCTTTTCTCATTTTAGTTACCTTGGGCTGGTGGCAAAATCTGGAAATTTTTCTGGAACCAGATAAGGATAAAAAGAATAAATGAACAAATATCCTTTAATTCTTTTGAATCCTATTTCCCCCAACTACACAACAGAGGAGTGGAAAAAAACCTGACAGCAGTAAACTAACACATGTGTGAGGTGTTTGGTAAGTTGTCAGTTCGCTATAGAATGTTGTTATCATTATCTACACTTTCATTATTTTATCAAATGCAAGGGTAAGAAAAATCAGATTGGACAAAGTTACCAATAATTTTTAAATTAGGATTTTGACCCTTTATTGCACCTGGCTATGCATTCATAAACACTGCCTCTGTTTGATCATATTAAAGACAATTTTGGGTGGTGGTGGGGGGGGCTAAACCATTCCCCAAAATTTATCTTGAAATGTCACCTGAGTGAGGGAATCCACGTCTCCGGAACATCTAGCAGGGACACCATATGCTGATAACCAGACATGCTCGACCACCTTGACTGTCTCCTCTATTTCTGGGATCCCAGAACAGAACACTATGACATAAAGCTTGGACCTCTCATAATTCCACTTGTGTAAGAGCAGCAGCATGGGATGAAGACACAGAATCTCATGCCGTGCTGGCGTCTCTGGCGTGCATGTTCTACCAAAACAGACAGAACGTGGTCTATCTGCCTGAGGATGGAGGGAGCAGCGCTAAAGATCGCCACTCTTGGCACCTGAACACCATTCTTAGTATTAAGGAAACTTCACGGAGGTAGATGATAAGCAATTTCATCTACTGACTCCATTTACCTCACATGAAATAGTCACCTTGTAGGACTCTCAGCCATGACATATTCTCTGTTAGAAGGTTAGAAGGAAGCATCTACTTTCAAAATAGATGCTCAGCAGTCAATATAAAAGATATATGGATCAGCTTAGTCTATTTTCAGTTCTTCCTTGGTAGTAATCACAAAGGGAATCTGAACTCACTTTGGCTTTAGAATCCTGCTGGCACATTCTCACCAAAGACACACCCTTTGCATGGTAACCGATAGGACCGATAAAGGGTTGGCAGTGCCAGGTGCCCCATATACTCTGCCAGAGGCTTCAGCACTTCTGCTGATAAATCGTGGCGATTCAGTCCCTTCAGGGATATTCTGACAAAGATGACAGGTCAATATAAAAGGCAATAAGATGTATGAACCCAAAAGTAGTATCTTCAGACAAACTAATCCTATCTTGACAGTCAATTGCTCTAGTCTATGACTTAAAAGTGTGTTCCAAGATAGATAGGAACAGGAAACAAGATAAAAGGCAACTATATTAAGCCTGAGAAATTCCTCTTTTTTAAGACAAATGATAAATTCGCTGAATCTTTACCAAGGAGAAGACTGATGATATGTAATTCTCAGACAATCTTCCTCTTGAAATGCTAATGGCTTAGAGACAGCCTATTGCCTTGCAGAACAAATTATGATATGAAATAAGATCAATGTGGGTCAAAATGGTAGGAGTCATCTATAGCATAAGGATCAGAGAGATGAATCTGGATAAGTCTTGGCATTACTGAAAAATAGAAGGTCAAAGTTCTCTAGGATACTGCATTATCAAAATCATAGTCAAAATCCAAAAACTCTCTGCCTTGGGGAAGAAACCTTACATCCGATTTCCTTTATAAACCCTCTAATACTATTATTTTGTTTCTTCCCTGGGGCAATTTTCAATGCTAAGGAACCTTGAATGGAAGTGACAGAAATGACAGTTAAAACAGGAAGATTATGGAAACATAAAAGAAAGAACAGAAATATGTTTACAGGCATTTCTAAAGTAGACAGGCAACAAGAGCAGATACCTAGCGATCCATCTCTTAGGTTTCAGAAGAGTCTGAAAGTTCCTTCAATCAGAAGAAAGGCAGAGCCCAAAAGACATAGTGATAACCACCAGCGATTATAATTTCCAGATGCTTTGAAGTTAAGCAGCCCATATGTGTCTTATAGTATTTGTTAGAAAGCCGGTCACCTTAATTAAGTCCTAGAGGAGCAGGTGTTGGGAGCACTATCATGAAAAGGCAGGGCACTTACTAGGGCATCTCTCCTCCTCCTCCATCGGCTGCTCCTTTTCTGGCTCAGGTGAGCCTTTGATTTTACACATCAGGGTACACAGTTTTCCCGTCCAGGAGGTGTCCTCCTCCTCTTCTTCCTCTTCCTCCAAGGGAACCCCTAGAAAGCCACAGAACAGAGTGAAAATCTCAAACAGGACATGGAACTATCATGTGTTAGAATTAAAAAAAAAAAAAAAACTGCTTCCCATTCTTCTGGAACTTTCTAAAAATACTATAGGCAGCCTCTCATAAATATTTACCTATGTTATATCTTTTGGGAAGTTTTTTTTTTTTAATGATTTATTGTCTACATGAACATCAAGTAATTTCAACCCCAAAATGTAATTTTTTTCTAATTTATACTCCAAAAGGGCTCTAGGGGCTCCAGAAAGAAAGTTAACATTGAGCTATTTCAAATGAAATGTCATCAATTACCCATATATTACTCAATCTACCCATGTAAAAGCAGCACGAATGCTGAGAGCCACTTAAAACCAGCAGATATGCATCAAAGTCCCTACTTTGATTGCTGGCTTAGAATCACTAAGGGCAGAAGTTATTACACGCACACACCCCACAATAGCTAAAAAGAAAAAGAGATCACAATCTTGGCTCAGCTGAGTGCAGCAGCAAGTCCCAACTATTTAACTTTAAACAAATTGGGTGAGGTGTATATAAGGATCAGTTATCTATCTTCTTTCTCTGGAGACCCTATTTCCTCTCCGTATATCAGAAAATTCTTTTCTAGGCAGAAGGAATTTCACTCATGTATTCTGCCAGGGTTATTTCCAGTATTTTCTCTGACACAAGTAGTTAGGATATTTAACCTCTTGAACAATAGTATTATAATTTTAGATCCAAAAATGCCTTCCCACCCCACCTAATAGGTTTCTAATGAAGGAACCAGGAACAGACTTTTCTCTCAGAAGCTCACCACAGTGAAGGAGAAGGTCCTCATGGAAGTCATACAGCTCTTCCCGGATCTCTTCTGGGCAGGGGCAGTTCTCTCCCAGTTGAAAGTTAAGCAGCATGTTGATCTTTGAGGGGCAAGAGAAGAATGGCTAGTTGGATCTCAATTTGGTCAAGGGAGATCAGATCCTGCTTTAGACAAGACACCTAACAGCCTTCGCAAATTTTACTTAATTTTTTTTTTTGTTGATAAAAGTGGCAAACGTTTAAAAGTAGCTTTGGCTTTTTCTAATTCTAAAAGTAACTTATTAATTGCACAAAATTTGGAGTATACCTAAAAAAGAAAATTTACTGTGATCCCACCACCTCAAGATAACCACTGTTGATGTTTTAGTTACTATCTTCCAGGTTTTATCTACATACACACATAGCTTGGGATATTCTAGACATACCTTTTAAAAAACAGAGTTTTCCACTTAATTTATCTTGAACATTTTCTTATTTCCTTAATCTAATTTTTAACAGGTACAATATGTTTCATCATATGGATGAATAATAATTTATGTTAAATTATTCTGTTATATTTGTTTCCATAGAGTGGTTTGAATTTCCTTAAAGGAAAACTATTTTAAAAATAGTTTTTGTTTACATCTCTGATCATTTTCTTAGGGTAAACTTGTAGAAGCGAAATGACTGGAGCAACAGGTGTACATATTTTAATGGTTTTTGGTATGAATTGCCAAGTTGCCCTCCAGAAAGCTCACAATAATTTGAATTACCAAATTGATACAAGAGTATTATTTTGCCATCTTCATTATAGTAATGAGAGTTAACACATTCTCAAATATTTTCCAATTTAATGGGTGAAAAATGTCATATCCCTGTTGCTTTAATGTAAACTTAATTGGTGAGATTGAACTTTGTTTTTTCACACAGAAAGACCAATTTTATTTCATATTTTATAAAATTCCCATCCATGTCCTTCCTCCATTTTTCTATTGGGTAATTGTCTTTTAAAAAACTAGTCCTTGAGTGCTTTGTACACCTCTAGATTTTTAACTCTTTGTAATAGATACTCCAAATATATTTCCCAGTTTTCAGTGAGCTTTTAATTTTGTTTATAGGGTTTTTGTTTTGTTTCTGCTATGTAAGTTTATGTTTCACAGCCAATCTGTCATTCTTTCCTTTTATGGTTTTGTCTCAGGGATTCTTAACAGTTTTTGTGCCATGGACTCCTCTGACACTGTGGTAAAACCCATGGATTGCTTCTCAGATTAATATTTTAAATACATAAAATAAAATATATAGGACTACAAAGAAACAATTATATTGGAATATAGTTATCAAAATCATAAAAAACAAATTTGTGGTATAGTAACATATGAACTTCTTTATTAACTCATTAGATTAAAAAAAACATATAGTGGCAGGTCTCAGAGCCACTGTGATCTTGAAGTAGTCGTGATTCATGTAAATGGCATTTCTAGATAGTAACCACTATGACGTGATAATGAAAAAACAGTGCAATTTCTGTCAGTGATAAAGTAAGGAACTTGTTTTGCTGCCTACATTAAAAATGAAAAGAAATGCTATCAGACATTAGTGAAATTAAAGCTGTCTTATTACCTAAGGTGATCTACAGAATCAATGCAATCCCCATCAAAATACCACCAGCATTCTTTACAGATCTAGAAAAAATAATTCTTCACTTTGTATGGAATCAGAAGAAACCACGCATAGCCGAAGCAATCTTAAGTAAAAAGAACAACCTGGGAGGCATCAGTCTTCCGGACTTCAAGCTGTACTATAAAGCAATAATAGTTAAATCAGCATGGTACTGGCACAAGAACAGAAGCATCTATATCTGTAATAGATCTGAGATACCAGAGATGAAACCATCAGTATACGGCAACCTAATTTTTGATAAAGCAGACAAAATATACAATGGGGAAAAGATTCTCTCTTCAATAAATGGTGCTGGGAAAACTGGTTAGCTACATGCAGAAGAGCGAATCAGGATCCCCACCTCTCCCCTCTCACAAAAATTCACTCAAGATGGATAAGAGACTTAAACCTAAGGCATGAAACCTTAAGAATCCTAGAAGAAGATATGGGGAAAAACCTTTCAGATATTGGTCTAGGCAAAGAATTTCTGAGGAAGACCCCCAAGGCAATCACTGCCGAATCAAAAATAAACAAATGGGATCTGATCAAATTAAAACATTTCTGCACAGCCAAGGAAACTATCATTAGAGCAAATAGACAACCCTCAGAGTGGGAGAAAATATTTGCCCTCTACACTTCTGATAAAGGCCTAATAACATGACTCTATCTAGAACTCAAAAGAATTAACAAGAAAAAATCAAACAACCCTATTAAAAATGGGCAATGGAAATGAACAGAAACTTCTCCAAAGAAGACAGAATAA
>VBSM01001044.1:18443464-18460300 GCA_008086735.1 Cheirogaleus medius | reverse complement strand
TAGCACCGTTTATGTTATCCTGGATAAAGCTTAAGCCCGTTATCCAAAGTGAGGTGACACAAGATTTAGAAAATGGGCTACACATCTACTCGCCATAAAATTGGTACTGACTGATTTAAACTATGATACTGAAATAGTTGTAGTATTCAACAGGGATTGGGGTGGAGGAGACCCACATCTTAGGGATGTGATGTACATTGTCGGGGGGAAGGGATTACCTCTAACCCTTCTTAGGGAGAGGCAAAGATATACAATGTAACCAAAATGTCAAAAACAAAAAAACAAAAAACTTTTATCGGGTGGTGGACTGGTGGGAGGGGAAGGAGGGAAAAGGTGTATATTTACATAATGGGTGAGGTGCGCAGCACCTGAGGGTTGGACACGCTTGAAGCTCTGGCACGGCGGGGTCGGGGAGGAGAGGCAGGGACAATATATGTATCCCTAACAATACTTGTACCCCGATAATAAGAGGAAATAAAAAAAAAGCTGTCTTTCATTTTCCACCCAGGTTCCTGGATCTCTGAATTTTTGCCACACCATAGGTCCACGACCTTAGGTCGGTGAACATCTGGAGGGACTAAAGAAGTCACTAGAGATAATCCTGTCCATTTTGCTGCCTCAGCCAGGATAACCCAAACTCTGTGTGTTTAGGATTTCTAGGTTGGAAAAATGTACAATCTCTTATTAAGCCATGAACCTTATTTAATGTTGTTAGGAAGAACCTTACTCAAAGCTTCTATTGCAAACAGTTTTTTTGGAAGTAGGTATTGTTTGTAATAAAATATCATTTGTACAGAAAACAGGTTGGAAAAGTCATTTTTGTAGCTGTTTCACAATGTTAAATTATGGCAATTATATCAATAACATACAATGATAGGTTGTTGATTAAATAAAAATATTATAAGATATGAAGATGTGGTTTCAGAGTCAGAAAACTAATTTCTTTTTTTTTTATTTCAGCATATTATGGGGTTACAAATATTAAGGTTACATATGTTGCCCATCCCCCCCACCCCCCTCGAGTCAGAGCTTCAGGAAAACTAATTTCTTTACCAAAAGACTTTTCCTTTGGTGGAATACTCAGGAAGCAGGAGCCTACCTGCCTGCAGGGCATAAAACTGAAAGCTGGAATGAGCTGAATTTTCTGGGCAGGTCATGCCCTTAATGAACTCTTGGAAGTAAAAGGCTGGCTGACCATGCTTGCCTAATTCACCAATACCTGTGAGACTAATCTTAGTTCTACCTTCTTTTATACTTAGCTATATCCCCCAATGTTTTTTTCCTCTCTCTGAATACTCTCTGGCTATAGGCTGAAATAAATCTCTATTTTCTCATCAAAGGTTATAGAACGACATCATCACTTTAAAATTCTAATTCTCATGTATCCTGTTTTCCAAGTGATTCTTCATTGCTGTCTTCTGAAACTGATCTAAATACTCAATGACATTACATTTGATATTCTTTGATGACATTAAATTCTTTCTTATGGTGAGAACTCCATGAGTAGGTGCCTTCTAGAGGTGAATACTCCGGGAGGGGTGGCAGCTAGGACAGCTGAGGTTCATAGCAGTTAGTGTCCCTTCTTTCATTTTATTCCTAGACCACCAGCATCAGCATTACCTGGAAATTTGCTAAAAGTGCAAATGCTTGGGCACCACCCTAGACCTACTGAATTAGAAACCTTAGGAGTGGCAGTCTGTATCACTGATTCTGATACCTGCTCAAAGATCACTGATCTCATACATTTGGGAAGAATTTCTTGAGTTACTGACTTCTGAAATGATTGCTCAGAGGAGTGTTTAGAGTACTGAAGGAGGAGGGGATGGTAGGCCTTGGGGATGGCAGAAGAGAAGGTGTGGAGGCATCTGGGGAAAGGAAGGATGGGAGCTAACCTTGTGCTTCTGAGAGCTAGGACCAAGAGCAACATCCACATGGACAGTGTTTCCCCCAGCCAGGATTGGGTGAAAGAGATGGCAGAGAACATGTGGGAACTCACTCCCTGGATCACTGATGGAAGGTCACAGAATATGGCACAAGGCAACTGCAAATATCTCTAACACTAAAACTAATGGTAGCTTGCTTAGTATTTCTAGTTACTATATAACTGCATCATGCTAAGCAATCTAAGCGAATATCTCATAGGATCCTTGCAAGAACCTTGGGAGGAACATGCAAACACCACTTATGTTTTGCAGCTGAAGAAACTGAGGCACAGAGGTCATGTGGTCATGACCACACAGTGAAGGACAGGGAGCCAGAATGGAAGCCCCGGTTTGAAGCCAATAGTCACCACATCACCCCATCATTCTGCCTACCCAATATTCACAAATACATGTGAAAGAGTGAGCTGGCATTTGCCCAGTGAAAGGGGGAACATTCAGATCTACTGCCAGTCTAAAAGCAAGCTTGACAACATTTGAAAAGCCTTCAAGAGTAATTCTTGGGGAGAACAGCACATTTGTGCATTTGGCATGGTACAAATGATCTATTCCAGCCAACCCAAAGGGCTTTCTCATTTTGTATCTAATGAAGGAATGATGAGCTTTGCCTGGGCTTTAGCAAGACCAGTATCATTCAAGAAAATGTTTTAAACACCAAGCTATATGGTTCATTGGTTCATTTTTAAGCCAATATAAATATCTACATCCTATAAAATAGGTTAGGAAAGTAACTGGATAAAGTTGTATAGTTGTGCCACTAATATAAAATGGTGGTAATTATACTGACAACCTTCAAGGACAGGCTGCTTGTTACACATATATCAGATCCAAAGATCTAGTTTCAGAGGCAGAAAACTAATTTAATCACTTAAAGATCTGTCCTCTCTTTTGAATACTTAGGAAGTAGTGGCCAACTAGCCAGCAGGGTCTAAGTGAGCTGCTAAGCAGAGGGGAAAAATGGAAATGATTATTCTACAAGATGTCCCTTCCTCATTGAGAAGTTTCTCACCAGGATTCTGATTCTTCTCAAAGAAGCCTTCATATCTGGGTAAGGCTGATCACAAGGTGGGGTACTGCAAAAAATGAATACAACACAAAGGACAACTCGCTTGCTGAGACCTCTTGTTCAGGCTCCGTGGGCTGAGGCGGCTTTGTGAGAGAGCCGCAACCACTGGGCAGGGGGGCTTAGACACATTAGGTGAGAAAGATCGTGCACCAACTCTCGTAAGTCAGGACACACTGACCACATTCTGTCGGTCTCTGATAGACAGGTAGTGACTTCTAGAAGGGTTGGTGGCTACACTCCTTCTGAGTGGTGGATACTTGCTGAGTGACAAGTGCATCCCAACAGTGGCCTGGTGCTTGACCCAGAGGTGTTGGTAGGGGAGGGTGGGGGAAGGAAGGAAGCCCCATGTGCAGTTCAGCAAGGGTTATGTTCCCACCCAGGATAATTGGCACATATTCCTCAGCTGTCATTAGCACAGGACTAGGCCTGTCTATCGATATTATAGTGGATCTTTTAATCTTCCACAGCTCTTGAGACTGCTCCAGATATCATAAAGCTTTCACGTGCCCTGCTCTGTAGGTTTCAAGTTCTTCTGCAGAGACTGGATGGAAGCTCAGGAAGGGACTCTCACCTGCTCCTGTGGGGGTGAGCGGAACTCCCTGGTCTTCCGAGCAGTCAGGGCTGCAGACATGTTCAGGGCCTGCATGAGCTCATTGTAGCGGAACTTCTGATTCGCCTGTAGCTTGGAGACATAAATGTCACCAAATGCCACGATGGCCTCCACTCGGTGTTGTAGCTCACAGTCACAGAGATAGCTGAGGAGCTCACACATCTGCAAAAGAAGTATACATTTATAATAACAGTTCATGTACTTTAGTGAGGCTGCTAGCATATCCATTTACAGATGATAACTCTGAGACTTGGACAATTAAAGTAACCTGTCCAGTGTCACACAGTAACCAAGGAGCTATTACTTGAATCCAAGTCAGCCTGAACACAGAGACCAACTCTTCACTATTAAGGCCAAAGCAACAACCGAAAACTTAGCTTGCTAAAGAGAATAAATCTGCCTGTGGAGAGAGAGAATAGTATGTCTAAGAAAATGTTTCCCCAGGAAGCTCAGTAAAAAAACCAGCATCAAATCATGCATGTGAGCACTGTCTCCCTTTTGACATCTTCCAGTCCCGGAGGATGAAAATGGAAATGTTTGTTTCCCTTCCCATCTTTCATTGTTTTTTGGTTGATCTGCACTGTTTTTCTGTGACCTGCTCTTTGGACTATTATTACTAATCTTATCACTATTATGATGTATACTAATAATGACAACAGTGGCCATAACCACCAAGCACTCTTTGCCAGACACTTTGCAAAGCACTTGACATGCTTTACCTCCTTTAATCCTCAGTATGTTCCTGATATTTTTTAAAAGCAGAAGTTCTATTAACCTGCTTCCACTTAACCACCTCATGTGATCAGAGGATGCGCTCCAGTCTGTCTGGGTATAGACAGACGCCAGATGCTGCTGGTGCGTGGCGTGCTCTCACCTAGTGGGACGCTCTGGCAAACGTGCACACCTTCTCCTGCCAGGTGAACCAGGACCCAAAGCATATGTCTGCCACACTTGTGATTATAATTATACCGTTTAATTAAAAATGATATAAACCAAGGAAGTAGGAAAACTAAGTTGGATGACCAAGAAACATCTGTAAAAAGCAAAGTTTTTCAAAATAAAAAGAGAAAATGGGATGTAAAACAATTAGAAAAATTTGGGGGAAAGTTGAAAAATCTAGAAGCATTCCACACTCAGGTTGCTTTGCAATTACTTCTAAATCAAAGTCTACTTTAAAAACTCCCTAACTGGCAATTGTAGATGGTATGTTACAGCCATCATCTATGCAAAAGAAAGGGTTCCACATATCAGTTAGGAAACTCACATTAAAAAAAGACCTTGGCCTTACATCAGAATAGCACATTTTAGCATATTTTAATAAAACATTTAAAGTGCATTTGTAAAATTTGTTATGCTTCTCTATACTCAATATTTTGATGGGCCACCTACCAAATATATCACATTAGATAAGAGAACGTCTACAGATTACTTTATTAGAATACATTTTGTGATAAAACATTTTATAAAAATATTTTTAATATTATATTATCCACATTTTACAAATAATAAAGCTAAGCCTCTGATTAGCTATTGAACTAGCAAGTTCACATGGCCAGCAAACAGCTGAGGAGCAGAAACTGAAAGCCAGGGATGGCTGAGCCAGGATCACCCCACTGGGACAGACTGTTCTATTCATTTTCATCTCTCTTTTCTCAGGGCCCAGAAGACAAAAGTTCTCATCCTTAGTGCATCGCTGATGCTAACTTACATATGAAGAGCCTAGGGTTTAGGCAAGTTGCTAGATGGTACCTATAAAAGCATGTCTGTCCTCCTTAGCTGGGATGGTGGTTATGCGAATGCTATCCACAGCTCCATGTCAGCTGGGTAGTCAGAGCCTGGCAGGTGATGGGAGAAAGTGAGGGGTGCTATGACCCTATGAGCTGGCTCATTTGTTTTATCCCACAGCCAAAGGCTCCTCCCCCTCTCTAGACAGCTATCTCACAAATGAGCACTTGCATCCCAAAGGGAAAGAGATAACATCAGGGAAAACCCATCACTGGTACCAGAAAAACAATTGTAAAGCATGTGCCTTATGGACAAGGGTTAGTATTTTCATTTTGGCTTGGGGAGAAGCAGGGAGTGCATTCCATGCCAGAAACGAGCATCCCCCACGCGCCTTTCTCTCTAAGCATCTCTGCTGCACTCTTTCAGCAGCAGATAGTGGTCAGTGGCCACGGTCCCAGCCTCAAACTGGGCTGCACTCTCTCCCTCCCAGCCCTTTCCCAGGGCATGGTCTTTGCTGCCCAGAGTTACCTGCACTTTGACGGACTCTGGTAAGCGGGTCTGCAACAAGCCTCTGATGGGAGCCTCCTTGCTGGCCTTCTCTCCAGCCTCCACTGCCTTCTCCTCCACCTGGGTCACCTCCTCCTTCTCTGCTCCCTCCTCCGCCTCCCCTCCGTGCTCCCCAAACACAGAGGGATCGATCAGGAGGAGGATCTGCCGAACATCGTCATCATCAAACACCCCCATGACCAGCAGGGTTCCAATGAGTTTCAGCACGGGCACAAACTGGAACTCCACGGACCCCCCAACAGGGTCCCGGATGTGGGCCCCGCTGCACTGCACTGCCTCTGTCAGCATGCTCAGCGCCTTCGTCTTGAGGGTCTCCAAGGGGATCTCGGGGCTCTGCTTTTGGTGCTCCTCACTGGTCGTGACAAAGCAAGGGGTGGAGAACCGGAACTCTGGCTTGAGGCACGTTCTCAGGCCCACGCCGGGCAGTCCATGCCTCTTGGACTCGTCCGGGTACAGGCGGATATTCCTGGTGGTGCTGGTAATGGGGATAATGTACTCGTTCTTCATCATCAGCTTCCTCTCCTTAGCGTTGGCCAGGTGGATGCTGATGAGCAGGTCATAGAAACCCGATCGAAGGAGGCCGGGGAGGTACTTGTTGTCGATGGCGTAGAAGAGCTGGGAGAGGTCCACGTGGCTGCACAGGGCATAGGCCACCCGGCTGTTTCCCAGGGCACACAAGGCACTGTAGAGTCGCAGCGTGTGGTAATGGAACTGCATCAGGTCCTCCTGCTCACAGAGCTCCAGGACATCCACACACCTGAGAACAGGACAGGCAGTCAACCACGCCATGGGGAGAAGAATGCACCAGAATTCAGCGATTTCACCCAGCCCCAAAAAGGCAAGACAGGGGCAGAAGGACAGAGGAGTCCCTGACACACTTTCCTTTGTGAGCTATCAATCTTCTTGCAGCTCTGGCCCATCCTCCAGCTCCTGGTAACCCACCACATCTAACTACGAGGCTCGCAGAAGCCTGAGAGACTCAAAGACACTGGCTTACCAAATGGGAAAGTCCTCTTCGTTAGAGAAAGATAGAAAACCCTCAAACAGGAAAACATTGAGGTACATGACAGTGGTGATTTGGTCATCTCATTTGTAGGATCAGGTGGATCCTCCATTTCTTGAGGTAAAAGCCCCTCAGAAGATATAGCGGAAACCCCCCCAACAGTCTACCATCAACATCACCTCTGTAATCTGCAATGTATCATCTTCTGTGGTACATTTCCTCCCCCAAAATAAACACACTTGCCCTCTTGTCCAGAGACGAAATACTTTCCAACCTGAAATTGGTTGTTGTAATCTGATCTACTTTTTCCTCCCGGATATTAGAGGTCTATTTGTGTGTTGCTCCCTTGTTTGTGTGGGTCTAGGGCTGGGGCTGTGATCTCTGTTTAGATTTCCCATTTTGTTTCACTCCTCACCATGGATCTGAGGGCCTTTGGGAACTGGCTTACTTGGTTGGGCTTCTAGTCTTTTCTCGAAATCCTGACCTTGACCGATCCTCCTGCCTTGGCCTCCCAGAGTGTTAGGATCACAGGCGTGAGCCACCATGCCCAGCTCTTCTGGTCTTTTCTGCTCCTACCCTGTACTAGCCTGTCTTGCTGAGGCTGGGATCCGACAAGTCACCTAGCTGGGAGCTATGCAGGTATCAAATACCTCTACCTTCTTCTCATTGCTCACTTTTTTAATCAAAGAGATCAAGGGATAGTAATAATCACCATAATAAGTTACTTAATTCTTACTATGTACAGAAACTGTTCATACTAGATTTTATCTGTTCCATCTCCTTTGTCCCCCCAGAAACCCTTTGGGGGGCATGTCCCTCACTGTGTAATGAGGAGACTGAGGTTCAGAGAACACGAGTGACTCAGCCAAGGCCACAAGGCCAGAACGTGGAATCACTGGGATTGAACCCAGGTCATAATTCAAGAGAACCCTTAACAAGGGGAGACCAGGAGCCTAATTCTTGGTTCTCTATGTCAAGCTAGGCGTGCCTCATTCTTCCCCTTCTTGTCATAAGTAATGCATATTTCAGGGTTACTTGGTTTTTAACTAAAGGCATGGAAACAGTCCCTGACCCCAGGCACCAAGAGCCACAACAAAGTCCCTGTGGCAGGCACACTGCAGTGCATTTCCTGCTGTTTCTGAGTGAATAATGAAGGTGGGAAAGGGAAAGAACTGAAACCGGGCACTGGAGAAATCAGCGGCCACCCCCGGCCGAGCAGGACTCAGTCAGAGTGCTACCAGCTCCCTGCTGGCCTCGCCTGGCCCTGCTCCCAGGCCTGCCCGCTCCCCGGCGGGCTCCGGTACCTGCTCTCCTCGGGGATGTGGAGCGCCATCATCTGCAGGGGTTCCAGGCACTGCACCACCCAGCCGTGGCGCTCGCTCACCCGCTCCGTCTCCACCTTCAGGAAGCTGCTGGGCATGCGGCTCCAGAGCACGGGCTGGATGGTCTGGACGTCCAGCCGAGGCGGACACTGCGGGACCGGGTTCTTCTCTTCACTCTTGAATATGGCCGCCGACAGGGGCATCGCGTTCTGGGGCAAGGTGGAAGGCGTTAGAGGAGAAGACACACAGGCGAGACCGAGATTCCCCAGTGGCTGGGTACGTCGCCCATGGTAACCAATATGGTTAGAATAAATGAGAGAGAGGCAAATGTACTGAGGGGACCACTAAGGGCTTTACCAACATTAATTAGGACTTTGACTAATAGGTTATATGCACATTAATTCTTTCAGCACCCAAAAAGGGTAGGAAAAGGGGGAGATAAGAATGCATGCTTTGTCATCTCAATTTCACAGGCAAGCCTAGGGGCCTATGGGTGGGGGGCATATGAGAAGTGAGGGGGCTTCTCTTGTCTTCTGAGGTCTGGGAATTTTCCCCTCATGGTCACTGCTGCCCTCTCTTGTCATGGCCATTAGATGAGGGGACAGATAAATACCTTCAGCTTTCCCAGTTCAAACTGAAACAAAGAAGTACTCGTAGGCTGCAGGAAGACTGCTGGGAATACTTTGGTATTGGGCTCCACCTGGAAACCAGAACAAATGGAGAAGTTTGCCCAGGGCTGTGACATCACAGCTTGCCAAGCATTGGGTGTTTTAGTCAATGCCCTTATTCTAATCCCAGCTGAAAGAGGACAGCTAGCTGGCTGGTCACTCTCCACTGCTCAGAAATTCAGAGACCTGGTACCTATTAGTGGAGATCGTCATGGCCCCCCATGGTAAACGTTCTCTCAACTTGGGGCTGAACAATCTCAGGTCCTTTCTTGGTATGTATAGCTCGTAGTCTTCTCCGGTGCTCAGGAGGACACAGGGGAAGAGCTAACTCGCCACCAAAGGCAGTATCTGCCCTTGGTCACTGTGCAGCGTGGTGACCTTGCTCTTCACAGAGCCTGGGGACTCCCGCTCAGGGGCAGCCTTGTCATTTACCATGGCTGCCCACGGAAGAAGACAACTGGGGGTGGGGTGGTGATTCAGGATTATTTCTGGGGGCAAATGAACACTGGTCAAGCAAACCCAGGGAGATCCTGCAGCAGGGTTTCTCAATCAGAAGGGCACTCCCAACAGGTTGGGCTGAGTAGTTTTCTGTTGGGGGAGCTGTCTCATGCACCACGGGATATCGAATGGCATCCCCACTCCCTGTCCACCACACCTCAGCAACACTCTCCACCCCAACCTCTGTCACGACAACCAGCCAGGTTCCTGATATGGCCAAATGTCCCATGAGGGGGGGCAAGAGCCTCAGTTGAGAACTGCTGCTCAACAGGCAAAGGGAATTCGCTGGAAAAACATAGAGAGGCCATCTCCAGAGCCTGTCCACTCCTCAAACCTCTCTTTCTCCCTGGCTTCCTCTGGACTTCTCTCTGCCCCTTCTCATGCTTTACAATTCCAGTCCTTAAATTAAAGGGTTCAGGATTCAGTGATTGTCCTCCAGCTGCTGCTTAGATGAGACACGTGGATTTATTAACTTACGACATCAGGGGCTCTATATATTATTTGCTCACTTTGATGGAGGAGCAGACTCGGAGCAGCCTCTGGGTTCCATATTACACAGCTTATTTACAAAGCTTATTTCAGGCATAGCTGGGCAGTTTCCAAGGGGGAGTCACCACGGACCACAGAAGAAGACTTAAGTTTACTCACATAGTGAGACTTTAATTCCACCAACTAAAGCCCTTTGCTTTGAAGCAAAGAAAGACATTAGGTAATTCTTACAACTCTCCCCATTTACAAACGGGATGGTGGGCATTTGGGCCTACCCCTAAGGTGACCCTATTGTATAATCTCCTACCCTAGAATTGATGTCTTGTTTTTAGCAAACAGGATATGGCAAAAGTGAAGGGCCTGTCATTCCCTTGATATAAAACTCTATCTCAGCAGACGGGAGAGGAAGACTCCCCAGCTGGTCTTGGACAGATAAGCTGCTGTGTTGTGCCTGTGAGAGAGCCACGTGACAAGTGATTCTGGGGACAGGGGGCTGGAGGGACCGAGAGTGGGCCCTGGCTGCAGGCAGCATGAAAATGGGGCAATCGTTCTACAAATGCAAGCAACTGCATTCTGCCAACAACCACGGGAGCTCGGGAGATGATCCTCAGCTCCAGAAAAGAATGCAACCTTGCTGACACATTGACTGCAGCCTTGTGAGCCCCTGTTACATTGTGCCCAGACTCCTGACCCACAGAAACTGTGGGACAATGAATGCATGTTAGTGTAAGTCCCTAAATTTGTGGTAATTTTTATGTGGCAATAGAAAATAAATACAGGAAGTTTTCCTTTTGTCAGAGTATTTGTTTAGGCTTCCTTTAAAAAATGAACTTCCTCAATGCATTTAAACATAAGATTTATAAAAACACATTTTAATGGCTATAAGTGACTTAGAAGCTCGCATGATTCAATACTATCATTTTCTTATGAAACAGGCCAGATTAGTGAAACTCCAGACTTTTGCCCACTACGTGGTTGTTCTAGTACATAACAGTGGGCTCATATTTCAAGTAAAAGTATTTGGTTTATACCAGATGTTCTGTGCTATTGGGAGAGAAAAATGCATTCAAGCAAAGGCTTCCTATGTGGAACGAAATCACACCAGTATATAGGACCATCAGAACTGGCTCATACAAACTTTATAAGCTGCCCAGCCAAACTCAGACCTCCCTGCAGAGAGTAGGTGCTTTGAAAGCATTTAGGATGCTACGGGATAGGTTTATTTCCATCATGTACAGCAGGGGTCCTCAAACTATGGCCCACTGGGCATTTTTGCCCGTTTTGTTTTTTTACTTCAAAATAAGATATGTGCAGTGTGCATAGGAATTTGTTCATAGTTTTATTTTTAAACTATAGTCCGGCCCTTCAGCGGTCTGAGGGACAATGAACTGGCCCCCTGTTTAAAAAGTTTGAGGAACCCTGATGCAGAGTATATTTCCACCATTATGAACAATGGAAATTTCACTACAATTGCTAAAATAAGAAGAAAACTCAAGTGTGGGCTCACGAGGGTGTGCATGAGGATAAAAACAGCAATTGGTGGTGTGGTAAGCAGAATTCTAGAAGGCCCTCAGGGCCCCATTTTATTCCTGTGATCACATTATATTACAGGGCAAAGGGTATTCTGTAGACATAAGTAAGGCTCCTAAACAGTTGATCTTCAGATAGGGAGACCTTGTGGGCCTTTTCTAATTGCATGAGTTCTTTAAAGCAGGAGTTTTACTGCTGGGGCCAGAAGAGAAAATCAGAGAGCTCTGAAGCATGAGAAAAACTGGATGCGTGCTCATTGGCTTTAGGAAGTAGAGGGGCCACATGAAAAGGAAGGTGGGCATTCTCTGCAAGCTGAATGGTCCTGGCTGGCTGCCAGCAAGGAAGCAGGGGCCTCAGAGCCTAAGACCTACAATCTCGAAGCACTGGATACTGCCAACAACGCGCACGAGCTCAGAAATGGATTCTTCCTAGAGCCTCCAGATAAGAGCCCAGCTCAGTCCAGTGGATACCTTGATTTTGGCCTTACGAGAACCTGAGCACCCAGGCAAGCTGCAGAACTGTGAGATAATAAACGTAGGTTGTTTTAAGCTGCCAACTTTGTGGCACTGTGCCAGGCAGCAATAAAAAATAGCCAAGTGAGTCAGTCTGGCAACACGTACTTAGCGAGCACTCGCTAGGTGCCAGATACTATTCCCTGCACAGTGGAGGCAGCAGTGAACCTGAGAGACGGCTCTGCCCTCAGGGAGCTTACCTTCTGTGCAAGGAGCTTACAGGCTAACAGAATGAGCAGCCAGCCCAGACGTAGAGCTGTTGTGATGTGCCACCAACTTTTCCCCTTTGGTATTTAAAGTCCCTTTGGCCACTGGCTGATCTATTTTGTCCTTGTAATAACAGACATTCTATTTCTAATCATGTGTGAAGGGCAGGGCATAGGAACTGGCCTGAATTGAGAGCTAACCCCTCTCATAAATCCGAATTTCACAGCTGCCCTGTCCTCGGAGCGGTGTGGCTGGAGTGGCGATCACTGAGGAGTAGCTCTTGAATGTGGATTTTATTTCTCATTTTGCCACTGATTATATTAATGGGACAGAAAAAAGTGTTCAAATTGCATAGCACTATTTAATGGGGAGGTCTAGAAACATTGTTTGAGAGAATCCTTCTCTCATTATTTTGGTTACTGGTTCTTTCTGAATCGAAGGCTGGTGTATAAACATTGCCAGCCTGCTCTTCTTGAGATAATTGAAAAATGAAAATGGCTACAGCTGCAGAATAACAATGATCCCACTGCCGGGGACCAGATGCATGGCTGGACCTGTTACTGTGTTGTCTGGAATGAGAAGGGGGCTGGCTGGGAGTGAGGCTCCCATGGGTCCCTGGACAGAGCCCTGACACTCTCCCATTTGCAGCAACCGGCCTCAGGGCAGGAGTCAGGCCTGGGATGGCCAAGCGGAGTCATCAGGATCCATGGAGTAGAGAAAGGAGCAGGAGGTGGGTGCCAGAACCTAGCTCAGAGAAGACAACTGACCAGCCCAATGTCACTCATGAACGACGGTGAAGGTGGGATAAAACTGCCACAATGTCCTCCCTCTTGGTTGTAACATCTCAACATCACGGGCCCTTCCCTGAGGCAGGAAAGTCACTGTTGCAGCAAATGCCATTTTTAAAAAAATTAATCATTTTTTTTTATACTTCCAAAGACCAACTAGCCTTAAAAGTTATTAGATGCTTTAGAGTCCTCTGTAGCTCAGGGAGGACCCTTCAGTTAAACTCATTTCAAAAGTTAATGGGAAAAAGCTAATGGATTCTGAAGGACAGAATGTATATAAAACATTCCTCAGGGGACTTGGGGATGGGGGAGGTGGAATCATGAGAAAGTACTGGAAGAATACTACTTTACTTTCTGTCTCAAAGCCTGCCTTCGCAAATGCCTCTGTCTGGAAATGGCTGGTGGGGCTACAGCTGCAAGACCCAGCCTGCCAAGTGGTATTGACGGCTCCACTTTCTCCCAGGAGGGGGACAGGGATAGAGAGCGTCATGCACAGCAGAGAAGGGTAGCTGCCTCCAAGCCAGCAGGCTGCTCCCAGATTCCAGGAAGCGTTTGGTCCAGCCGTTCTTGGTCAATGACCATTTCAGATTGGAGGTGGCTGTTCTTCCTGCTCTGCACCTGACCCCATCTCTCCAGCCAGACAACCGCTGCCAAAGGCTTTGCAGCCTGGATGCTGTAGCCTGGGGTGGCTGACCAGTCAGGGGTTTTACCTATTCACATAGTAGCAGGAAGTTTTTAATCTGCTGTAGTTAGCCAAGCTCGTGACCCCGGATGATGATTGGATGTTTTAAACACTGAACGTCGCCTTCAATGTCTCCCCATTTCCTATTTATACTTCTCTATCATTCCAGATAAATTTCTCACCACTAACCATAAGAGCCCCATGCTATCCTGTTCATTGATTCTCAAACACACCGTATGCTTCCCTATCTCCCTAATGCTTCTTGTGCCATTCATTCAACCTAGAACATTCCACTCTCTCTGCCTGAAAAAAATCCTTTTGTTTTTCTTGAAAATCAAGACTTCTTTTTAATGAACATTTTCCTGACCACCCTTGTTGGGAGCAAGCTCCTCCTTCTCTGAACTCATATAACACTCTGTCGACATGTACATGTGATTCTCTGTTCTACCCTTGCAGTGTCAAGAAGGATTATATATAGAAATTTAACTCCTTAGCTTCACATTTCCCACAGCATGGTCTGTGGCACTCAATATTCACAGAATATTACTAATTGTTAATGTTATAAACATGCTTTTCTTTGTCAAATAATTTGAGAAATGCTTGGTTAGACAGGTTTCTCTCTGAAGTATTTCTCAAAGTTTTTTAAGAGTGCTAACATTCATGGCAAAACTTCAAGAGGAGGATGCAACGTGGCCAAGCTCACCTGGCCATCAGGATGAAGGTGATCAGGCTTCTTGTGGCTGATGACAGGTAAACCTACATGCATTAATATATGCCTGATGGTTTTCCTGAGTAGCTCTGTGGAAGTTCACAGTCCATGAAATAAGGAAACACATTATTTATATAAATGCATTCTTAAAGGGTCCTGTGAGACAGGTCACAGGGAATGTAAATAACCTTTTTGCAAAGAGAATACTACCTGGTAAATTAATCAGTTTTTATAGATTTCTATTTTGAATATAGAAGTTTCTTAAAGTGAGAAGTATTTTTGCTCACCTTTTAAACCTTGCATCTTATACTGTGCAGGTATCATACAGGCTGCACAGAGATAGACATTTACAAAATAAATGAATAACCTTTTATAGCTCAGCACCGAGGAAAAGCCTTTTCATCCTCTGGAAAGATGACCAGCATATCTGAACAACCAATAAATATGATTCCCACACCCCCTTTCTTTCTCTGTACAAAATGAAGTCACTTTGTTTATTTTTTGTCCTGACTTGTGGACCACCTGGGCTCATTGGCTCAACACAGTGTGGCGGGGATGCGGAATACAGAGACAAAGAGGGAAGACAGTACCAAACACCAGGCCTGGGACACCACTGCCTTGGCCCCTGAAGCAGCTCCTACCTGGTAGCAGGTGGCAAGTTCTTTCCCGTTGGCTGAGAAGGACAACATGCCCATCGCCAGATCCACAAGACAGCTGATCTCCAGGTCCACGTTGCTCCGACTGGATCTCTGGGAACTGGCCACAATGTCCCCGCCCCAGACCATGTAGCAGTTGCTGCGTTTCACACTAGGAGCCAGAGAGAGGGAGAGGAAAAGGCACAGAATCTGGACGGGGGCAGCTTGTGATCAAGACTCAGGAATGAAGTACCCCAGAAACCTTCTTAGGGCTCTCTCATCAGCCCCAAATAATTTTTTTTCTTATATGAATTTATTCAGCTTTATCCCAATTTACTCAGGCATGAGCCACTCTGTAGGGGTGTGGCAACCTATGAGGCTACCTCCTTCCAAAGAACACAGAATTATGTAACTATGTCCCAACTCAATGTCAATTCACCTTTGTGAAACTGATAATGGGGACGGTAGTATTCCCACCTTAGAGATGGGAATCTGAGGCACAGAGAGGATATTGCCTTAGGCAAACTTATATAGGGATTTGGAATAAGAGGTAGAAATAAGAATCTGGGTTCAGAGTCCCAGTCTGGTATTCAGGACAAAAGATGGTCAGGCCCATGTTCCCTAGGATGGCAGGCCTAGGCAGGCTTCCAAAGTAGGGACTGTTTGTCTCTGATGCCCTGCCACCTCCCTGACCTATACTCCTCTGTCTTCCCCAGCACTAATAGCTCTGGCTCCTGTACTAATCATCAGCTTAGGCATCTTTCTCAGCTATGTGTCCACCAAACTCCAGAATATGGAGCTCCATTATGGTCATTTACCCCTAAAAGCAAACTATAATGACCCAAAAGCCTTTAAAGCTCCAAAGCCCGATTCCCTAACTACAGGATTTCACACCCTGGGTGGGCTGAGGAGAGGATGCACAGTAGCAGAAGTGATTCCCAGAGCTCCTTGCAATGGGCTGTGGGCAAGAAGCAGCTGACTGTGTCTCCCACTAAGCACATCCTCTGAGGGACCTGGTCCCTTCAAGTAACATGGCATGATTTTGCTCAAGCTTAATGAGAGTGTGACTCTATACTTCATGCAAAAGCAGCCCCTTTAAACATCCTAAGGTCAATCTGATGTGACTCAGCTTGGCTTCCTGTCACAGTCTCAGCTGTGTGGAGGACGAGGCCATACCAGGGGCAGGAAACGTGGGGAGAGATCCTGGAATGGGCTCTGTAGACTCTCAGAGTCATTTTACTTCTCTGGACTATGCTCTCATTTGGAAGGACGAGGGTTCCATTAGGATTCTCCAAGGTTCCTTCTGTCACGGGGCTGCTTACTCAGTCTGAATAACCTCAGGCAGGGGCCGGTGCAAACTGCCTCTTGCAGAGTTGTAGCATTGTTAGATTACCATAAAGGTTTAATTGCAGCCATGTTTGTACTGTTTTTCAGTGATTAAAGTACTAACTACAAGGATGACTAATACAGAGTTCAATTAATAATGTATTGAAGCTGTGGGAATGTGAAGGAGCTGGCTCTGGTCATATTTTAAAGGGCACAAATTCAAAATGCCCTAAGACATCTGAAAATCGATTTTGTATTTATTTCGTATTATGTGGCACGAAGAACTAAGAATTATTGAGTGCCTACCACATACTGGGTCTTATCCTAGGTGCGAACATGTCAGTTAATTTTCACAATAAACGTGGTCACTGAGGCTCTGATAAATCAAGTAATCTGTCTGCTGTGGTAGAACCAGCAAACTGGAGCAATAAACCCAAATGATTCTTCTGGAAAGAGGCTTGAGTAAAAATAAAATAAAATTAAAAAATAACCCAAATGAGATAGACATTTCTGCCTTTTTTTTTTTTTTATGGCTGAAGAACAAAGCCTGGATTGGCCA
>VBSM01001044.1:18340203-18443364 GCA_008086735.1 Cheirogaleus medius | reverse complement strand
AGAAACGACAGTGAGCTAACACCGTTTATGATATCCTGTATTAAGCTCAAGCCCATTATCCAAAGTGAAGCGACTAAGCATTTTTCTATGAATTAATTCATTTAATCCTTACAGTACTCTATGAGATCAGAACTACTATTCCCATCTCGTAGATGAGGAGATCAAAGCCCAGAAATTGGGGCTTGTCTGGAGATCATGGAAAAAAAAACTCTGGGAGGGACCACAGACTCCCAGTGTCTGTCTAGCTTCCCTGCCCCCCAGTCATGATTTATACGTGTGATGAAATTACCTTCTATCTCCACCAACACTCTTTCCCATCGTCGTAGTCCACCCCCAGCACGTTTTACTTAAGGATTTCAAGCCTGTGCCTCATTTTCCCCTTTTAAGAGAGGCTGAGATGTTTCCTTGTTTGGGGGGGAGGGGAGGGAGTGAGGAGGCCTTGCCTCGAGGGAGCCCCCTACCTTTCGTGGACCCGGCCTCTTTCATCCCCCAGGGTGACCGTCACCGTGCAGTTTTTATTCAGGTCAAATTTTTCACTGTACAAGTGATAGTCTGGAGTCACCCATCCGACCCAGATGCAGGAGGGGTCCTGTCCGGCAAAGACGCGGACAGCGTAGTAGCATTGCTGTGGAGAGACCACAGAGGGGTCAGTGGCCCCCATGGGGGGAGGAGGGGGCTTGAGAGGCAGAAACAGCACAGGGGCCCCCTGGCCCTTTTTGTTCTGCAAAAGCACACACTGCTGTAGAGGGAGACCACACTCCAGACCTGGAAGGAAGGCTGAATAGAGACTTTGGCTGCCTAATTTTTCCTTTTCTGTTTTGCTTTAGCACCTGGAGAAGCAAGCACTTAATCTACCACCCTTTGCCCAGAAGATGCCGGCCACGGAGTTAGCAGCAGCTGCTCAGAACGGTCTGCACAGAAACTGAACCCTGGCCCTTCCCTGGGTGCCAGGCCAACCTGGGCTGCGGGGAGAGCCGGACACAGTCCTTGCCCTCTGAGAGGGAATTGTCAGGGGTCAGAACACTCATGTGACTTTCTACTTGTATGCGGGGGGGGGGGGGGGGGGGGGGGGGGGGGTGTCCTAGGCTTTTTTGGGGAAAGTCTTGAAAGCAGTTGCAAAAGCAAAAGCCCGTGTTGTGACCAAATGTGCTCTGTGTGTCCATCATACCCAACCCCAGGCAGGGCTGAGAAGGGCAGCAGTTCTTGCAGGGAGCATATAATTCTCGAGGTTATCACTATGTTGCGATAATACCTACAGCATGAAGGAAGGTGACTGCCTCATCATTTTTTTTTTTTTATGAAACTGAGATTTCTTCATAATGAAGTAGCTCTTATTTGGGGCTGTCAAATTTTCTTGAATGGAAGTAAAAAGGATAACCCGGACAAACCTGGGCTTGAATCTGGGCACTGCTAGGTATTCATCGTGTGACTCACACAAGTTATTTGCCCTTCTCTGTGCATAATATTGACTGTTGCAAGGGGTAGCTGATTAAATCAATTTTAAATGACTTAAACGGAGATGAAATAAGAAGGTGACACAATGTGCCAAGCACAGTGTTCCACACAGAGTAATTGTGGGATTCATTGCAAGTAAGAATCTTACTCCTTACTGATGATGGTTATCCTGTGAGCTCAGGATTACAGGATAACTTTATACAGAAGGGCTGACATACATTTTGTCCATAGACATGATTTCTGCCAGGTGCTAAAGAAGAATGAGAGAAAGAAAGAAATTGGGAAGTGTTGCCCTCCGACTATTGTCCAGTTAATGGAAAAGGGGACAAAAGTAGCTCCCGCCTTCTGGACTAGCTTCCTGCTCCTTCTCCTCATCTGATCGCTTTCAACCTTACTCCTGGCACTGCACAGAGACATGGGGAAGCTGATTTACGGAAGTTTACACAAAAGAGCAAACAAAAGGATCTAATTGAGAGCTCTCCAAGTGCTGCTCATTTCAATCAGAAAGGCAGTACTGGGTCCCTGATGGCAAATGGGCAACAAGTACACAGTGATGCCCAATTAGGAGCTCCAGGTAGGGCTTCTGCTTTGCAGGGAAATAACCATTTTTCTTTCTCCCATTAGAGAAATGCCACAGACGTATTCTGGCAGCACCGGGGCGGATATTAAAAGACAGAGTAATTGGCAATTAAAGAGGATCTCTAGACAGATCTTTGCTGTAAGGGGCATATTACCAGGCACAAGAAAGAATGAAATAATGAAAGCCATAATTGAGCACATTTACTTACTGTTGTTGTATGAGAGAGTATTTCTTGCATCTGTTTCCTGGGGGGAAGATAATCCACGTTTTAGTTACTCGGCTGTATAGAGAATCCCAGAGTTCTGACAGGCAATTGATCTACCTTTAACGATCAAGGCAAGTCTAGGAAACTGGCTATTTCCTAAACACCAGTGACGGTAACCAGTCTTGGGACTTGTTCATTTGTAAGCTGCTACCACAAGGCAGGGCTGTGACTTCCAGCCCGTGTCCCTCAGCCCAGATGCTAAGTTAGGGCTGAGAGGGGAGATGGGGGGATTGCAGTAATATCGCCAGGGATACCTCTGAGTGGGTGAGCCTGTTCTCTCAAGCAGCTGTGCTTGTTTAAAAGCTTGGTAGATAGTGAACTCTAGAGAAAACCTGAACAAGACGGCTCCAGATGGCAAACATACACGAATGATTAAAAATAGACATCAGAGGAAAAAAAGACAGCAGGGAATATATTCCTTATCAAGAAGGAAGAAGCCATATCACTCATGGGTTACACAGCTTCAGGGTCGGACAATGCCCACAGTTATGCAAAGAATGCAGTAGCTGCCTCCAGAAACTTCTAATTTCACACAAAAGCAACAACAATTGCACCGTCTCGTGCACTCACATTCCTTTTACTCCCCAAGCAGAGGAATCGTGGGAGGCAAGGAAGCTGCCGACTTCGTGCGAAAAGAGCAGAAACTTTTCCACGAGATGTGAGTGTGTTTAGCATGATTGGTTTCTTAATTATGCGTTGCACAAACACACAACTGCACTTGTATGCACACGTGTGCACACACATCCTCGTTTCTTTACCTAACTGAAGGCAGAGAGAACCCTATCCCCCGAGTTCTCGTGCTGAAGCAGAGTTAAAAAACAAGCAGAAAGCCAACTTTATAGCAGACACAGTGAGCACCTGTGACAAGCAGATCTCACCCTCACCTCTTCTGGAAAGCTTCACTGTCCAGACAGGGGCTATGGCTGAAGGAGGAGTGGCACTCGACAGGCATGCTTAGACGGCAATAGATCATGTCAGCATTGCTATTCTGTGTGCCAAACGTCTTGTGGGTCACCTTGAGGCAAGGCGGGCTGTCCATGGTGCCATCAATCCTCATGACCTGGAAACATGACAAGGGCTTCCGCTGACACACCACAGGGCCTGACCTCGACCCTGCCCCTTCTTCCCTCATTGACATGCACCATATATGGCAAGGCATCCTGAGAACTGTGAGAGTGACCTTTCGCCGGTGACATCCAAACTGTGACTCTCATCATTACTTGGACCTTGTCCTACAGAAAATAAAGATCTGCTCCTGGCGGGAGAAATTAGAGATTTAAAGACAGGCCTGTTGGGTTCTCTGCAAGGCCAGGGGTGGAGAATAAATGCTAGAGAGGGGGGTGTGGCATCTGGGAGATGCAGTGTAGTATCTGCAGAGGCTGATGACCTTTTAGGTCAGGGGCGAGTGGCTAAAGCAGATAGTATTTCCCAAGATTTTGCCTGTGACTGCGGCAGGAGAGCATCTAAGGGAAAAAGCACCAGTAAGCCCAAAGCTCCTGAGGAGGGACCCAGGCCAGTACCCTTCTCTGCCATAGTCACAGCCTGAGGCTCTTAGAACTTCCTCTAAATACTGGGGAAATTTGCAATTCCTGGGCACAAGCATTGCAGGTGGAGGAAAGATCAAAATTGGATTTTTGAAATGTGTATGGGAGGGGTTGCCGCAGAGGATACAGTAAACTGAGACTTATAATAATAATTTTCTTATAAGCTGAGCTTCTCTCTGTTCTCTAGAGAACTGTTCTTGCCCTGGGGTCTATGAGAATGCTTAAATATTTGTGTGTGGTTTGTATATTTTTCTAAGCAGAGGGCCTCTAGAGTCTATCAGTTTGGCAAAGGGGTTCATGACCTCCCAAAGTTAACGAGCCACCTTTCTACAGTAACGGTCAGGGAGGAGTCCGAGAAATAACAGTCTCTACTATTTATGACTGAGGGGGACATGGGGGATTAGAGTGATGCTTGAATTCAGACTGGAGGGTAAGCGAAGGAACTTATAGTTCCTTGAACCTGCCCTGACCAATGCTTCCATGGAGCTGGTCTGTTTGGCTAGCAACACTCTCCCGCCCTCACCTGCCATGGAAAACCACAGTCAGCTTGCTGGAAAGAGGGAAGCAGATGCAGAGCCAGAACCCAGAGTAGGCTCCTTACAATCCTGGGCTCCTCTCTGCTCCCTAGGAGGTGGGGCAACTACCACATCTCAACTTAAAATCCTGGAGACAGCACCAAAGAAAGTAAGCAGCAACTAAAAGACATCAAGTTATATGCATATAAAAACATGTCCAGGACATACAGGTACAGGTATTGAAATTTTTTTAAAAAAGCAATGTTTAAGGTCTCTGGACATTACATGACTATGACATTACCAGTCTAGGCACATCTGGAGAAAATGCAGTGGCCCAAAGGCTGGGGATCTACCTGCAAGACTGACTGTCTCATACAAGGTGCCACTAAGCTGTCCTGATGAAGGTGCCTGCAACTATGGCTCTGAGGGCCAGCAGGGAGGTGGCGGGTAAGCGTCCAGGACAGGGACTTAGGTAAGCAGCTGCCTGTGGACAGGAGACTTAGTGGGAGCCTTGGCCCACCTGCCCTGCCAGGGCCACCCACGGCATGTAACATTACCTCTATGTGTGGGTGATCTCTTGGCACGTTGACGAATGTCGGGAGGCGCTTGCTGAACCACATTGCAACGTCTCGGTTCATGTTGACAGCAAAAGGCTCAAAACCCTCTTGGAGGCCGCACATGGTATAAAACTTGAAGGTACTGGCGTCCGTCCCGAGATTCATGCGGCCGATCTGAGACAGCCCCAGAGAGCAGATGGGCACGAAGCCTGCGGAAGAGTCAAAGAGAACCTGCTTCAGCCCGCAGTACCGTCCTGGGACGCTGTGAGGAAGCCTGGCCCTTGCTTCCCTAAGGGCTTTCTGTCCCAGGAGGAAACGTGGGACACAACCCTTTGTCTTTCTTCCCGGCACAAACAAGCAACAACAGGAGGCCACATGGAGACACCACTGCCCTTGGTAGATGGGAAAGAAAGGTGAGCTTGGTTCAAACGATTTGGAAAAAACAATCTTCCAGCTAAGAGTATTCTCAAGATGTAAATAAATATCAACTAGAAAAGGACAACCAATAAGTGAAAAAGTGAAATTCTTTATCTATGCCTCATTAAAACTGATCTTAGGTTCTGGGAAAATTTAAATACTACCAAAACTAAAACAACACAGCAAGCCCAAAGAATGACTGAGTGAGCAGCTTTTGTCACAAAAACAAAAAATGGGTAACTATGTGAGACGATGGATATGTTAATTGGCATCACTATAGTAACCTTTTTACTATCTATACATATCCCATAGCATCATGTTGTATGCTTTAAATATGCACAATAAAATGTATTTAAAATAAAAAACAATGACTTGGGCAAAGTGCCTAACTTTTCTGGGTCTCAGCATCTTCCCCGTGAAATGAGAAGTCCTTCATGTTTTGAGAGTATCATTCCAGCACTGGCTTTAAGAAGTTTTAAATGCTAGCATTATGATTCTGCTTGATCCCAAAATACAATTTATTATGCAAACTCCCATCCATCTTCCCACCTCAGTGGGAAGGGGAGAGTTTCAAACAGGAGCCAAAGACAACTGCTCTCTTCCTTCCCACAGCTATCGTTTCCCCAAGCTCGCATCTGTATCCTGATCATATTAAAAATTACCATGCAGAATAGACCAAAACAGAAGTTCAAATTGTTTGGTGTTCTTGCTTGTGGGCTATTTATAAATCATAATTGTGGACCAACAAATCAGCAAAGCAGGGAAAGCACTAATTATCTGGGATTTGGGAGGATGTGAGAGGCAGGCGGCTGGAGGACAGCTGAGGCTGCAGAGAGCGCTTGGAAGGGAAGGAATACCTCTGAGGCTGCTGGATAAAGCAGGGATTAGAGCTCCCCTCAAAGAAAACTATCACACCTCAGCTTAAAACCCTGGAGACAGCACCAAAGAAATTAAGCAGCGTCTAAAAGACATCAAGTTACGTGCATATAAAAACATGTGGTTGGGGCATATAGTCTTGAGTACAGGTATCGAAATTTTTATTTCAAGGGAAAGTTAAAGGCCAATTTTGGGAACATTTACATTTAACAAGAAGAACTTTCCTTCATAGACACAAAGGCCAACTGCACTCTTCAGAAGGGGTGGAACAAGAGGGCCAAATAGAAAGCTCCAGAGATTGGCCCTTAGCACAAACACCAAATTCAACAACTATCCACACAAACAGGCACCTTCAGAAGAACCAAAAATCAGGTGAGCCATCATAATACCTGGTTTTAACATTATATCATGGAAAGAGGCACTGCACGGGGCAGAAAAGAGTCTTGCATTGCCTCCGCCACCCCTCCCCTGGCAGTGCTGTGCTGGGGAGCAATTTGGCTACGAGCTCACCCACAGTAAAATAAAGTACCAGGCAGACTCTTGAAGCCCCTGAATTGGATGGCATCGCTAGACCCACCCTGGGCCAGAAAGAAACAGCCTGCCCTGAAGGGAAGGACCCTGAAGGGAAGGAATCCTGGCAGGATTCACTACCCACTGACGAAAAGAGCCCTTGGGCTTTGAACAGACATCAGAGGTAGCCAGGCAACAGTCACCAGGGGCTTTGGGTGAGATTGGGTTGGCTTCAGGTATAACCTGCTACTGTTGGCCACAAGGGAGCGCCCATGTCACTCCTCCCCTCTAACTCCAGGAGCCCAGGACAGAGAGTGAGGGAAGAGAGTGAGAGACTTTGCCTGGTAATCCAGGGAAGTCTTCCATATCTTAACCAAGCCCACCAAGGCAGTACCACAAGGAGTCTGCAGGAGTCACAGCATCACTGGGCTTGGGGCACCCCCAGGGCTGATATGGCTGCATAGACCAAAGACGGAGATCACAACCTTCAATTCCCTTTGGAATACCTGGAAAGCCTTTTCAAGAAAGATGGGTTCCAACAAGCCCAGGCTGTGAAGATTAAAATAAATATTGAATCTTCAATGTTCAGACATTGATGAACATCCACAAGCATCAGAAACATCCAGGAAAACATAACCTCACCAAACAAACTAAATAAGGTACCAGTGACCAGTCCTGGAGTGATGGAGACAAGTGACCTTTCAGACAAAGAATTCAAAACAGCTGCCCTGAAGAAGCTCAAAGAACTTCAGAATGCACTGTTCCTAGAGTGAGTGCTTATATTCTGTTATCTAAGCCACAGTGTTTCTATGTAAATAGTGTCTCGCAAGTGAAATCAAATCTCTCAAAAACTAGTTGGTTGGCTTTAGAAACTATGAACTTATTTAGGACACAGATGTGTACTCTAAGTAAGATAGAACATTAATGCAATCCTAGAAGAATGACGGTGATGTCTGTACAAAGAGCCCCCTCTCAGGGCCACCAAGAACAGAATAGACCAGCAGCCCTACCCCTACCGATTGATCAGTAGATGGACTGATCAATCTGATGAGCACCCATTCATATGACATCCTGAGCACTGCTTTGCTTCTGGCAGTTTTGTGCTAGGGACTGATAGACAAAATCATCTCCCTTCTATCAACAGAGATGTTTTAAATAAGGAACTGTCAGAAATATGACTACAGTGTAGAATAAGAATTGCCTGTCAGCAAAATTTCTTGGATCTCCAATGGCACAGAGAGCTTTACTATGTGCTGCGACAAAATGCAAATGAAAGAGAAGAAACTATCCCAATGCCAAGGAGCTTATGAAACGGGGACAAGGAATGGAATGTGAAAGGGTGAATGTTTTTGCTGTAACCATCCCTACTCCCAAGACAGTATTTTAGTTATTATTCTAAGGGGGATAACTCAACCCAGAAAACCATCAGTCTAATAGTTTTATCTTGTAGCCACGATCATGAAGTTCATGAAGCATTCCAGCCTTGATGTGAGCAAGAAATAGGATGTCTAAAGAAAGTCTCTCTTCTCCTTTCTCCTCCATGAACCTGAATAGTGGAGTAAGTGAGAAACAGGTATAAAAGCCCAAGTGGGAGGAAGCAACAACAAGGATTTAGCCTCGGGGCATGTAAATAATGTCCTAGGTACAGACCCACTGACAATGTAAGGGGAAAAAGGAAAATCTTGCATGAAGCATTTTTCCCTAAGGAACTTGGGCTCCTCCTCATTCCTAAGCATCAGCAGAAGGGACAGCACTTGACTGAGGATAAAACTGAGGACTTGAGGAGCCAATGGACTTGATCAAGGTCACGAGAAGGGTAAGTGACAAAATGGGATGAGATCCTGCACCCTCTGAGTCATAGCCCAGTTGTCAGTCGATGTACAAGAGAAGGAGTGAGAGTCACTGGGGATGAATGCCCCAGATATAAACAGCAGTTATGTCCTAGGGCAGAGGACTGTACTCATTGCAGAGTAAAGTGTTGTCCCTTTGGGGCAGAAGCCCTCGCTCCAGGGCAGAGCTGAACACTGTGTGGGAAAGGGCAGGAAAACCAAAGTCATGGTGGACACAGAGCAATGGGAGGCAAAGAGCAATGGGAGGCAAAGAGTACTGAGGACCTCCTGGGGCCAAGTGGCCACAGCTGGGGCAGCTCTGGAAAGAAGCCACGGAAAAGCTAAGTCCAAGGCTTCAGTCAGAAAAGAGAAAACCCAAAATGGACAGAGAGAAAGATGAATTCTCATAAGGCACCAGCACTTTTTTCTGGTGAAAAAGACTTAATAACTGAATACATTTAATTAGCTCCCTTCACCTGGCTAGGAGGCTCTAGCTAATGATGTCTCCATTTCCAAAGCTTCTTTGCTTAAGACATTTAAACATCTTGTAATTTTATAACTCTGCACAATAGATGAGGGGAACAATAATGATTTGGCAAACTGCAGCAGCTGATATTTATGAAATATTTTCTAAATGCCAGGCTTAGTGCTCTACAGAGTCATCTCATTATTATGCCCATTTTATAGATGAGGAAACTGAGGCTCAGAAATTTGAATAACTTGCTCAATGTCTGTTACCCGGTAAACTTCAGGGCCAGCATGTAAACAAAGCTGCCTGAGCAGGAGTCCAGAGAAAGCAATGGGGACCGAGGCCAGGATGCCTGCTTCCTAATTCCTATCTAAACCAACGTGCTTTGTGACTAACTCTTCCTCCGCTTTTCAAATGATTTTCCAAAGTGTCATGTCGTTGACCAGTTTGCCTTTAGATTAGGCAGCTGGAGACCCATGACCAAAATGTATTCCAGGCCCCTTTGAGGAAAAGGGCCACCTCTATACAGGAGGCTGTATGACTCTCTGGAATTGATTTGGATAAAAGGATTCATTTGGCAAGGTCACACATTACCATGAGCACTGAGTGTCATGAACAAGGATCTGCACTTTACACACAACTCAATCCGTAGCCTCAAATGAGACTGGAGAAGTAAGAAGAAAGAAAAACAAAGAAGAATACCTTCTCCTCACATGCAGCCTAAGAGAGGTAACTATGCGGACATCTTTGAAGAGGTGTGGGCAGGAAATGTGCAAATGGCATCGTCTTGAGCCAATATGTATACAGAGTTCTCATCCCAGGAAAGATAAGGCAAGAAGATATACATTACATTTTGTAGAGGAACCCAGGTTCTGATAAACTTGGTATTACAAGGCCTCACACTGATTTTGTGATTAGGAAGTAGGATAGCAGGGAAGTCATCTTCTTATAATTCAGGAGTTCAGAAATAAAATCCCAATGACAGATCCACTTTCAATCCATTTCGAACTGAAGAAGGACATGAAAGAGAATCACTACGAGTAAGGGAAAACCTGAGGTCTTGGGGAGAGGTGGTTAGATAACTGCTCAGACTATCCCGGGGGTGTTTCCGAGTGTCTCAACCCAGCAGCACATGTTTTATCCATTCCTGCTGATTTCCTGCTAGGCCTTGAAAAGACTGAGTTCAGGGACAACACTGGGATGGTCACAAGCCTTGTAGAAAACACGGGAAGCCAGAGACCATGCTCCCCTGCCGCAGCCACACCTGTCTGGAGAGAGAATGACAGGAGACCCTGGGTACCACCGTGTGTGCCTGCAGATGGCAGTGACACTTTCTGCAAATAAGTTTTATTTACTGCCTATTGAAGAGCTGCCAACAGAGTCGGGGGATCTGTTAAACCCTGATAGGCCAATGGGCAGGAACAGCCTGGGCAGCTGCCCCTGCAGACACCAAAGACGTAGCAGGAGGCAGGATGTCCCTCAGGGCAGCGCCTGGCAGAGAGGCAGCACGGGAGACTGTACCAAAGCCTCTTCTAGATGACACATTCTAAGGTCTGGCAGGATGTTCAGGATTTTATCTTCCTTTCCTTCAAATGGAGGAAAAGAGAAGGCTAATGGCAAAGGTTTCACCTTGGAGGCGTCTCAGCTTTCAGGCACCTCTAGGTGACAACATTGATTGCTGTGATGGTCCAGGCCGGGGATCAGGGTAGGGAACAATAATCAGAAAAATCCTAACGAAGCAGATAAGGGCATATCACTTATGATGCGGAAGAGGATGGAGGTGATAATTTATAAATAACTTGGAGGAAAAAACAGCCATGAACTGTAATGTCTGCCCCTATTCCCGCCCCAGAGGGCTAAAGACTTCCCCCAGCACGGCTTTCACTGGGGTAGTGGCCCGTGTCTAGGCTGACACGCTGGCGACCAGAAGAACACAAGCATAGAGGGCGTTTTGTTTTATGGGGGGCTACAATTTGGAAAATGTTTTCTTTTCAACAGATGCTTTTCCTCACACTCAAGGCAAGATCTGCTGCCTCTGCCCCTTTATACAGAGAGATGCTATATGGTTACGCCAGGCCTCTGGGCTATTGTTATCGGAGAATGGTACATCGACTTCCTTTCAACTGCCCCTCTGCCAACTCTCGAGCCATCACAGAACTGAAAGAGCTTTCCAATTATCTTGTTTCTGTGTTATTAAAGTGTGACACAATACATGGTATAATGTGCTAACGCATTACAGTACAATTCTATTATAAAACCTCATCCTAATAACAGACTTTGTTATTCTGAAGGTCAAATCATGTCCCTGTACACGAAAGACCTATGAGGCATGTCTTTCATTACAACACAGATGATCTCTAAAGGCAGGGTTATTCTAAAACATCCCTCTCCTTTATAGTATTCCTCTGCTCACACCCTCTAACAAGTCCCCTCCCCACCCCCAACATTTCCTAGAGGGTGAAGTGCTAGGGTGCTTGGCCCAGAATAGACAATAGTTTCTTGAATGAAATGGCTGAATGTTAGAATTTGAGGCTATCTTATCGGCACCTTATCTGTCTCTCCAGCTTCATCATCCATAAATTCTACAGATAAATTTTCCAGTTAAATTGTTTCACCTTTTTCTGAAGTTTCCTGATGCCATAGCATCACTCTGGTTACATCCCCTGCCAGGAACACCCTTTTCCTTAGAGGTAGACATCTTATATTCTTTATTTAACATTCAGTTCGAACCCCATACTTACAGAACTCTCATTCTGTATTAGTTACTTGCCATTTAAATTTACCGCTTTGCGTTATTAACCTTTTCATATTTTCATCCTATTTTTACGACTAGAAATCGAACTCCTTAATACTGCTATGACTTGCATTTGTATGTGCTGTAGACTGCTGCTTCTCATGCTTCATGTGCAGACAAATCACTGGAGCATCTTGTCAGGATGCAGTTTCTGATTCTGGTCTGGGGCAAGGCGGAGATTCTGCATTTCTAACAAGCAGACCACACGTTGAGGATCAAGGCTTTGGACATTACAAAGTTCTGGTAAGTCTGCACAACATACAAGATTCTTATCTCCTCCTTAGAGTTGAGCCAAAGACTCATAGATGAGTCACTTTCTGCAGCTCACACAATAGTGGAGCCAGGAAAAGGTCCCTGATCTTTGGAGTCTTCCTACCCCAGAAAACTGTTTTCCTTGGGGATGTGCCTGACTCTTCTAAGCTCATTTTCCTCCTTGCCTCAAGAAGAGAACACTGCAGGTGATGGTTGCTTGGGAAGTATCTGGCGGTCCTTCTACACTCTTCTGATGTGCATCTACTGTATTCCTGCTCCTCTGCCTCTGAACCAGCACACAAGCCATTCCTTCTGCTGGCAATGTCATCCCCACTTGTCTCCCAAAATAGGATTCTTTCTTTAAAATTTTGGTTTTAAATCTCTTCAGAAGGCACTAAAATAGGATCCTATCTGACTTTGGTCATCCTGTCCTTCTAGGAAAATATATTGACTTGCAAACTTTTTTTCTCCAAATAGTTCATTCTTAGAAAAAATCTTTAAAGGTACAGTTGGATATGCATGTTGCAGATAATAGGTGTCTATAAAAAGTGTGTGAAAGTCATTTATTAGGCTAAAAACACTGTGTAAATAAAGAGAATTTATAATATACACACACTTTCCTGTATTTGTACTCTTGCCTATGCAGTCAATCTTTTTAGCTTCCTGGGCAGTAACTATTTCTTTTTGTGAAGTCTCATAAAGTTAGAGCTACAAGGAGCTCTAATCATTTACAGAGGAGTAAAGGAGGCCCAAAGAGGTTAAATAAAGTCAATTAAGATGTCGTGGGTGGGCACGGGCAGAGGCAGAACAAGAGCACAGGTCTCCTGATCCAGAACAGCGTCCTCCTCTTCTGTCATGAAGAAGCAGATAGTGACATCACACCAAGCACAAGGGTATTCACAGAGCAGGTAGAAATCACTGCCAGTCAAGTTTATATCTGGGAAGAACACTGGATTTTATTTCATCTCTCCTCTTATTCTCTGGTAAAAAAAAAGTCAAGTCTAGAGAGGCCAAGCCAAGACTCCTTGGGAGCCACACAGCACGTCAGAAGCAAGTCCCTCAGCTTGCAGTCCATAGCTCTTGACCCTACATGCCAACGATCTTGGGTGCATAATGCAGACAAGAAATAATAAGCTCCAAATTGCTCCTTTGTGTAGCTGGAAACACTACCCTGATTGCAGTCTATTCATGGCCATTAATAAGTGCAACTCTGCTTGGGTCTCACAGTGTGTTTGAATTTCAAAATAAATTATATTTCATTCAAGGGAACAGCTAAATCTAACTTTTGTGTTTCAGTGGTTCTCATCAAAGCATCAAGTTCAATTATACAAACATGCAGACTGACAATTCAAATCAGAATAAAAGGATAATCCTTCAATTGACTGACTTTTCTCTCATGCCAAAGACATTAGTCATATATTATACAATAATAAGCATTTTCTTTGTAATACCGGTAAACCTGGGGACTCTTAAAATGATAAGGCACAAGGCAGGAAATTAGAGGAGAGCTGCTCCATCTATCAATCTGGAAGTTCAGAATTTATATTTATGCTGCCAACTGTCATTATTATTTGTCCTATTTTTTTCAAAACTGATAGTCTAAGGGACAGTCTTCACTATTAGGGTTTCAAATATGCAAAGGACAGTATATCCTAAATAAGGAGGAAGACGAGCTCACTTAGCTCTCCCTAGGTTTTCTTTCAATTTCATGGAGTTGGGATCAGGGGAGGGTGGTAAGTTTACCATTCTCAATCTCGTAGTCAGCAAAGGCAAGTTCAGAGCCTTTGTTGGTGATCAGCAGCTCCCCATTCAGTGTGAAGATCATCGAAGCATCATCCAGGTTAATCATACATCCAACCACATCTCCTGGCTGCCAGGTACGCCCAAAATACCCACTCCCTTGATGCCAACGCTGGCCCTAGAAAACAAGACCCCAGGGCTTAGAGAAACGGAGGTTCTAGAAGCCCCCTGGAGCTGGACGAATGACTGCATCAGTAATATCTCTTAACTAGTAGTGGTACATGATTTCTATGGGGGCACTCACCTCTTTACAAAGGATAACTCACAGGGAGGAGTAGTCTCTGTTACAAATGAGCAAAACCAAGACACACAAGGCTGATCAGAAAAGGTGGCCTGAGTCTCTTGATTCCTAGTCACACCTATGGCAATCATCAGAATTCTCTCTAGGGCAAATTGGTACGATTTCCCAACATACTGCCAGCGGACTGTTCTGAGTCACCTCTGGAGTGAAGCCCATGGACTCAGGCAAGAGCAGATATGGAGGGGATTAGAGAAAGGACTTGGACACATGGTCCTCCCCTTTGCCAGAGCAAAGAGCAAAGAAACAACCACTAGGCAATTTTCATTCAATGCCTAAATCAGCCAGTGGTGGTGACCACTCACTTTGAAGCCAGAGATCCAGACACTCAGTACTTTTAGCTTCCAAAGAAATGTTTGGAGAAGGAAAACTTAGGCTGAGGATGCGTGGACACTGTACAGACTCACCCTGCTGCCTTCAAACACGAAGGCTTGGTCGTCGGCACCCAGCTCGACGTCAGGTCGACAGCCTGGCCTGGCCCAGCCGACCCGCATGTCCCCTCCGGTCACCACCTCGAACTCAAAATACCACTTTCCAGATCTCACTGCGTAAGAGCGCTCTACCCGGAAGAATCGGATCTTGTCTATGCTGACTTTCTCCACAGCTGGGTCAGCTGTTGCAAGAAGGAAGGTGCGCAGAGGGTGTAGGAGGGAAAGAGAGAACACAGACCTTTAATAACTAGGTAGCATTCCTTAAGGGAATTTGACAACAACAACTGAGACTGGCCACAGATTGCCTACTATCTGTGCATAATAGATCATCATTGTCATCATCTTAATAATACAAGCTACCATTTGCAGAGTGATTACTTTGTAGTAGATCTTTTAGAGACCATAGCTTAGTTTTCCCCGTGACAATCCTATGAGGTCAGTAATACTGTCTTCATTTTATCGATGGAAAAAACAGAGTCTCAGAGAGGTAAAGTCATTTATTAAAATCACAGAGCCCATAAACTGAGGATTAAAGATGTGAATCCAGGTCTGACTCCAAAGCCATTCCCTTAACCACTTATAATACTGCCCCTTTGGCCTATAGTACCTCCTGGGGCATGGGATGACAATGACATGTTCATCAACTATGAACTGGTGATTTTAATCAGCACTAGAATTTAATTTGGAGATGTGATTACCCATTTCCAATAGTAAGCTGACATTCACATATTTGGAAAATGAGAGAAAGAAAGATGACTTTGTTTTATGACCAGGAATCCCCCAGAGCTCAGCTACCCTGGAAGATAATAATGTCTTCCCTGTGGGTCTGGGTCACAGAAATGCCCATCACAGAAACATCCGTCATTGGGATGATGTGTTATATGAAACACGGTCCCATTACTTTTCTTAAAAAAAAGATATGCTGTTTAGTTTAGTCCTCCTCAGCACCAATACTATAAATAATAGTACAAAAGTTAGGCCTGTTTAAATTTAGCATTTGCCTATTAAGTAAATTGGGGCCAGAATGAACAATCTCAACTCATTACCTAGTTCTTGGTCTGATGGCTCAATATTATACCCATAACCAACAAATGTGCGAACAGCTTCACGCAGGCTGTCCCTGTTTGACTTCTTAGTACGCTCATCCAGTAATGCATATGGCACCAGACGGGGATTTCTTTTGTTCTTCAAATCCTATGTGAAGCCAGAGAAAAGAGGTGCTGAGAAAACACATTTCAACCTTACTGTAGCTTGCCCCACTCACGCACTCCCAGCAACAGTCCTGGCTTCCTGGCTGGCTCTTACCGGGCTATTAGCTCTTTCCCCAGTGCCTGCATATTTAGCAGTGCACATATTTGCCACTCCTCTTCAGGGTTAAATGTGTATAAGTGGGAAAATTTTACTAATGCTCAAAGCTAGCTTTAAAAACCACATATTAATAACGCCAGCCTATGAATAAAATGAAGCATCACGAAATTGGTTTAGAAACCTCCATTCCCAAGGCAAGGCGGATGGGGATTTGCCTAACTATTTCCCTATGGAAAATCATGCCGTGATTTAAGCTGTTACAACAGAACCTCCTCACAGCAGCCTCTTAACAAATCTTCACAGAGAAACATCAGAAAAGGTGGCAGAGCCACACTGAGTCCTTATCATCGTGGAAGGCACACGTTTGTAGGAGAGTCCCTCTCAGCTCCTTTGGAGGGACTAACAAGACAATAAGGACAACTGTAGTGATGAGCCTACCAAACTCATATGTATGACATGCTCTTCTGAACCATCTCACTCCCTCACTCCTCATGGTTTCTACAGTGGTATTCTTCCCGACTTCCAGACGTGTGCAGGTTTGGAGGCTCAGGTATGAATTAAACTCACGTGCACACAGCACCACCCCCCAAACTTCCCTGATACTAACCCTATCGCTGGTGATTATTAAGATGAGGGAAGCGTTTCAAGGAAAGAGGTGTACCAGGTGGGTTGGTGCTGAACCCTGCCTCTAAACTCTGCCTAACTGCTTCCTGTTTCCTGGCTCTCAGGCTGCTGCCTGCTCAAGCCAAGAACTCTGCCCAGGAATCCTTGGTCCAATGGACTGAAGTAAGGGGGCACAGGCTTCTTGGCAGGTTGGTTTGCCCCTCCACTGGGCTAGCTTTCCCTCCTTATTACAGTCTCTGGTAGATATGTGGGGCCATCCCAGAAAAACTGCTGATCTGTGACGTCAATTTGGGTGAGCTTTACTTTGACCTTGGAGAGTGGCATGAAACCTCAACTCTTTATAATGCAAGCAACAAAACGAGATAAGGTACAGATCGTGGGTACAAAAGCAAGGCAACACGTATCATGAGTAAATCAAGTCTAACAAAGGGAAAGCCTATCTCCTTCTGCAAAATTGGAATTATGCCTGGAGTCAGTGTCAATGTGACCATTACAAATGGTCCAGCCCCATGATTTCATAAATAATGAACACAGCGCAGTGTGACAGACAGAGCGCAAGGGCAGCCTCCACCTTCTGATATTATACCTGCCAAAGCAAAATGGCATTTTGAGGGATAAACATCTTCTAACTTCTTTAGCACTCCTGACCCAGCACTTCTCACCTGTTGAATGCCATAGGTCCATCCTTGTTTTATTCTGTCTTTTGCCCAAACATTGTGTGCATTTTCTGCAAGCTTATCCACTAAAATTTCTTGAGGAGGTAATAGCTTCACGTCAGACAAGTCCAAAGGGGCTGGCTTATAGCCATTGGACATCATGTAACTGCAAATAAATGCAAAATAGGTATTTTGAACAGATCTCTATGGCTCCCTCACTCCAAATTTTAGACCAAGAGCACAGGGTAAGGATATTACGTAAATGAGGCTCCACTCACAGGTTCCACTCGGGCTTAACAGATAGCTCAGCTCTATTTCAAGTCTATAGATGAAGCCCCTAATCTACCATCTTTCTTGCCAATGTATGTAATTTCAAAGAAAACCATCAGAGAAAGTAAATGGTCAGTGAACACCCATTCTATTTCTAAGAAAACTCATATGCCCTACACATAATGGGCACACTCAGCACACCACAGCGCTGCCAGAAGCTCCTTTGTCTCACTTCAAAAACACAAGAAGTCAAAACCAAATTGGCAAGGATAAGATCTTGAGTTAGATGTTTTCTTATAAATCGGCCTGTAATAATCAGTCTTAGAAAACTAAACTTTTCCTTTTAGAATTAAAAAAAAACAAAACCATGATGTCAGAGAATGTGTGAACTTGAAGTGACCTTAGAAGTTAGCTGTCCAGTCCACGAGTCACAGCCCCAAGTGCTTGTGACTTGATGGATAACGTGAAGATGTGCAGGAGCTCATTCTGCATCCAGGCAGATATGACGTGTGAGTGGAGGAGTCGGGGGCACATTGTGGAGTGGGTCTCAGGAGAGCAGCTCATCACAGCCGTGTGAGAATGTGAGTCCAGAGGCACCCAGGGCCACTGACTGCCCAGAGCAGGGCCAGAACCTAAATGTGATGACTCACAGACCAGGGCTTATCCTACACAGGAACCTCCGAGCAGCATGAGACGCAGGGGCTATTGTAGGTAGGCATAAGATATTGTCTGCGCCCACCTTCTCAGGCTGTCTGCCCTTGGGCAGAGTCAACACGCACAGACCCCAGCAGTCTGCCCGTCTGCTGCTGCCTGTCAGGTGTGCTTTTCTGGGTACCAGGAGTAACCCGTGAGAGTGGAGCTTGGGAGTTTAAGGGGAAAGAAGGGGAAGATGAGCATCTGATGAAAGCTGGCACCACCCTGGCTCCTTAGTAATGATGGCACCTGTGTGTGAATGTGTGCACGCCCAGGCTGGCACGTGTGAGAATGAGCAAGGGAGCCAGTGGCTGTGCCACTGAGCAAGTGTCTGAACATGGGAGGACGTGTGGCCCTGTCTGAATGAAGGAGGTGAGAGGGAGAGTAGGACATGGGCAGATCTAGGGGCCAAATTAAGTATTGGCAGAGACGCCCATTCCATAAAGGCTGGCCTAGTGCCAGAGAGGAGCGACTCTTTGCTGTGGCTGCAAACCATTTTCAAGCGCTTGTGCCAACTGCTATTCTCATAGACGAAAGACAGTGTATCCATCTGAGGTCTGGGTAGAGGAGCAAAAAGAGAGAAAACCCTCAAATACATCTCTTTCATCAGGCTTCTCTCTGAGGGTTTCAGTGTCCTCTAAGTACTGGGGGAGCCATCCGAGCTGGTGCTAGAAGCATCTGGGCTGATGTCTGCCTTGCTACATGAGGCTCCCACCCTTCCAGTTAAAAAATTCAGGCTGAACCATTAAAGCCTTGAACCATTAAAAAAATCACCTACTTTTTGGGCAGTTTGACCTTCTTGAGATCCTCCTCAGCAGCTGGATTGACGTGAGCAATGTGGCACCCCAGGGCCAGGAGGGTTCTGTGATGTGACAGAGGGAGAAGACTAAGGTCAACTGCAAGGCCAAGGACAGCAAGGACCCTAACCCCTGTCTGAGCTGATGGAAATAGACAATGGCTGTTCATTTAGACCAGGAGTCAGTGAACTTTCTCTGCAAAGGGCCAGAGAGTAAGTGTTTTGGGCTTTGTGGGCCAGACGTCTCTGTTGTAGCTAAAACTCTGCCATTTCAGAGCAAAGGCAGCCGCAGGCCATACACAAGCCAACAAGCTCAGCTTTGTTACAATGAAAATTTATTTACAAAAATGGGTAGCTGGTCTGATTGTCCCATGGGCCATAATTTGCCAGCTCCTGATTTAGATGACAGCAAGTTTGAGAATACGAAAGAGAAGTTTGTTAACTGTTCCTCTTAGAGACATTTTCCAATTTATACATTTGCACAAGAATTGTATCCTGCCTCTAATTCCATGAACAGATAGGATTCTAATAACCAATCCACAGGTTGGCAAATATTTACAACATAATACCCGTATACTGCTGTGAGCTGTGCCTAACACCATGAGCTACAAAGCTGTATCCTGAACCTATGAGACAAGGTACCTTCCAGAACATTGTTACACCAACAACAGCACAATGTCAAAGTGTTCTGCCCCTACAGCTAGAGAATAGGGAAATACAAAGAGGAGAGGACAGGTAACAAGCTCCCAAAGAATTCAAAATGGGAGACACCAACTTGGGCTATAAAAGTTAGGGTCTAAATTGGGCCCATAGGTAGGATAATGGAGAAGTTAAAAGTTGTTTTATGCGAAAGGCTTCCACAGTGGAGGTACAAGAGTGAAGGAGGCGTCATTCTCCACGATGGCTCAGAAGTGCCCATGCTAATGGTGGCCCCAGGGCCATGCACCAGATACCCAGGGACTGGTAGTTCTCCAGGGCCCCTGAAGTTCTTCAAGTTAGCCAGCTCACAAGTGCCCCTGAACACCAGCTAAGCCTCCCACTCTGAGGCCACAAGCCCCCCAGTGTTCCAGCTCGCTGTTACCCCAACTCTGGGTGACACTCTATGTGGCCCCACCTGGCATCCTTCTCTCCTTTGGAGCTGTAAGCAATAGAATGCCCTTCTTTAAAAAAATGAATTTTAGTGAATTGATCATGTTTCCTCTTGGTTTTTAAAAATGCCTTATCTTTTTCCCTTGATTTAATGTGGACTACAAAAGGCACTTGTGGTCCTTCGGTTCTAAGCTTCTCTTCTTTCTTTTCTGCTTCCTACCTTTTTCCTGTCCCTAACAAACAGCAAATGGTTTCTGAAGCAATATATACACTAAATAATAATGGTGAATGGGTCATCCACTATGCTAAATCCTCTTGTGACATGAATAATCACCATCCCCTCTAGTTTATCAGAATGTGCCATGCTTTCAGGCAAGGGACTCACCTTTGCAGTTTAGTTAGAATGCATTAAATCATCTACTCACTATTTAGTCCAACTTCAACTCAAACACTCACTTTAAGGTTTCAGTTGACATTTGCAAGTTATAGTTCTTCTCAGTTTCGGGGAGTTTTGAAAACTCCACAAGGCAAGGGTGTTGTCTTTTGTTGTCATCTCGTATCTAGGTGACAACATAAGAAAGAATGGGCTTTAAGTTTTGACAGCTGGTACTGCATTGGAACACAGAAAAGCACACACTTTGAAACATGGCCCAGGAAATCTGTATCAGGCAAGACAAAGACAGCAACTTGCTGATAGGCAAATAGATGATCTTCTCTCTAGCAAATGATATGATACAGTCCCCAAGTTGCCAATGGCTTGTGCTCTGTGGATTTGTTTCTAGACAGGTGTCTGCATTTAGAACATACTTTCTCCGGGAAGCAATTTTACATATGGTAGCCATGCTCCTGCTTGTCCCAAACTCATGTAACCATAATGTTACTGAAGGGTAGCATTCTTTAGCACATAAAGGACTACAGGATCTGGACCAGTGCTGGCCAATAAAACAAAGTCAGCCACAAATGTGAATCATGTTTGGTAATGTCAAATTTTCTAGATGATACATTAGAAAGGCAAAAAGAAACAAGTGAAATTAATATGAATAATTTTATTTAACCTATTAAATGTAAAATGTCATTTTAATAAGTAATCAATATAAGAAATTATTTATGAGATATTTTATATATTTACACTAAGTCTTCAAAATCCAGTGTGTATTCTACACTTCAGCACATCTCAATCCAGACTAGTCACACTGCAAGTGTTCAGTAGCCACATGTGGCTTGTGGCTTTGTCTTGGACACTGCAGATTCAGACATCAGCTAATTTGTTCCTTCATTCAACAAATATTCGTTGAGTACCTGTACTACATGACAGGCATCGAGCTTGACGTCAGAAGTTCAGTGGTGAATCCATTCTCATATGGTGAGAATGTTTCATGGTAACTATATAAATACATAAGTGCTGGAGGACAGGGACCTTTTCCGTAACTGAGCCAGAATATGTGTCATCTGAGAGCGTCGGGGTCACAGGAAGCCTCAGAACTCACCTATCCTCCTGCCTTCGGACATGACCTTACACAAATCACAGAACACAGTCAATTTACATCGCCTTTGAAAAATGCTTTCTAGTGAAAGAGATTCCCTAACCTCCTCTGAGTGTCCATTCATCGTAGCGATACATCTGAAAACCATATTAAACGATTTCTGATTTAAAACAATGAATCAGTCACTTTTCACCACCCAGGCAGGGAGGACAACTTTCTCTAAAGGGAAGAAGGGGGGATGTGAGTGTTCTGAAGGAGGTACTGAGGAATGACTGCACCGGATATTTCCTAAAGAAAGGAAAGGAATATTCAGGAGTAAGAAGGGAGACGGACCCCTGGTTCTGCCTATGAAGAGCTTGTGTCCTCAGCACTTCTGACTATCGAATGCAGCAATAGCTGGACAGGTCACAGGAAGCAGGGCATGAGCCTTGGCCTACGAGGTCCCTGTGCTCACGCAAGCCTTTGAAGAACCCTTCCAGGCAGCGAGGCAACCCAACCCTCCGCCCCAGTTGGCCACGCACACGCATACCTTGCCGAAAGTCCAGCCGAGCTCTATCTTATTCATTCCCCAGAGCTCATGGATGTTTTCAGCTAGTCTGTCTCGGATCTTCTCTAGGTGAGGTGGCAAAACAACCTAAAGGAAGAGAAGCAGGTGAAATCCAGAACTATAAGAATCAATTATATTGAAATATATCATAAAATGGACAGGGTCAGGTACCCCATTTGAAGTCACTGGCATGTGCCCCAGGAAAAGCTACACCATTCTGACCTCACCCTACTTGACTATGTGTGTCCAGCCCTCCTCTTCCCTCCCTGGCTTCCTCTGTGCTCCTCGCTGCTTCCCTGCACCCCCCTCAGTCTGCTCTGTGGGTATCTGCGTCACATGCTCTTCACATGGGGTGCTTCCCTCGCCTTGTTTCCTCTCACTCCACTCTCTCCCCTCGGGAGATTGCATCACCTGCCCCTGTAGATGGTCACTCCCAGGTCAGTGCATCTCTAGCCATGGTCTCTCTTGAAGTTTAGACCCACAGTTCCAACTGCCTACAGGATTTTTCCATTAAAGTGAGTTCAATATGTTCTCCAGAACCGAATGTCTTATCTTTCCTTCAAACCCTTTTTCTCTTCTTGTTGCATGGCCCCACCATCACTTCCCTCTCCCTTGGCACTTACTGCCACCTCCTGCCCCTGCCATATAATCAGTCATGAAATGTTTATTTCCTAAGTGTCTTTCTGAAGGATCTTCTCCTCTTCATCACTCAACTTCGTTATCTCCTCCCCAGACCACGGCAAGACACTCATCAACAGCCTTCCAACTCCCCACTGATCTGTCCTCCACACTGCAGCCAGAGGGATGAATCTACAAGAACAGAAATCACATCAAGACCTTCTCTTCCTGAGTGTCCCCCAAGTGTTCCTTGACACTTCTAAGAGAAGACTAGATGTATTAACCTAGAATACAGTGCTCCTCTTTAGTTCTCTCATCACAAACTCCACAAACACATCGTTTTCAAATTCCTGAAATTCTCCCAAAACACCACATCGTTTCGCAGTCCTGTGCCCTTACATGTGCAACCTTTACCCTTGTTAATACTCCCTACCACATCCATAACACACACACTCTTCCTCACCACCTGGAAAACACCCTCAATATTTACCCTTCTGAATTTAGTTCAAACGTCACCACTTTTGGGAAGTCTCCCCTGATTACCTCCAGGAAGAATTTCTCTCTGTTTTCCCAGTTTTTTGCTTCTTTCTCTTTATAGCAGTCATAAACTGGGGACGTAAGCTTTTTCTTTTTCCCTATTTTCTTCATTATTTTAATTTTCATGTTTATTAGTTGACAACCCTTAGGAAATGAGAGATTTCATATAAAAATCCAGGTTTCTAGTTTCTCTTGACCACTTGGAAGGTGGCTAACTCTGGACACCCACTTCTGTGTGGCAACTGTCAGCCACAGCTGAGAACTCACCATTCATTCGCTTTAGGAAGACAGTGTGCTAGATCTTTCTCGCTTCTGTGTCACTTGCCTAGGCCTCGCAATTCCTGCTCTATTACAATGATTATTGGTATTTCCACTATTAAAGTTCCACTATTTTAAAAAATCTCATTTTTTGGCAGGGGGAGGTGTAGGGTACCCATGGGGAAAAGTACTGTTTTGTAGAAAAAGCATATTAAGTCAGTGATGTATAAGATCACAGAGAAAAGCAGCAATAAAATATTCAAAATATGTGTTATAACCACTATTTGCCTTTTAATTAAAGACTTTTTTTAAAAATCAACTTAACCTAATTATCAAAAAGTCAAAGTTAATACAGTCATCTCTCTGTATCCACAGAGGCTTGGTTCTAGGACCCCTCCCCCACATCAAAATCTGCAGATGCTAGTCTCTTACATAAAATGCTAACCTACACACATCCTCCCATATACTTTAAGTAATCTCTAGGTTACTTATAATACCAGTGTAAATGCTACATAAATAGTCGTTATATTGCACTGTTTTTTAATTTGTATTTTTTTCTGAATATTTTCTGTCTGTGGTTGAGTCCACGGATATGGACTCTGCAGAGGGACAACTGTAAGTGGCATGATGTTCTGATAATAAGCGAGATGGGGAAATTATTAGCAAACAAGTTACCACCTTTTTGGATTTCGTTGATTAAGATAAGGGAGAATGGAGAGTTGATTGTGGATCTTACATTGAACTTCTCCTTTGACAATAATTTCACAGAATGACAGATTCTAAAACATTACGAGGTCTCATTCAAGACAACAAGTTTCATCTTTCCAATAAGAACTTCCCTATTAATTTGATTTCCCAGGAATATTTCCTTAATTCCAGGGCCCATCCAAATTCATCTTTAGGTCCAGATGTCAAAGTCCTTCTGGCTTGCGGATTTATCTCTGTTGTTTGGTTTCCAAATAGAAAACCGGTCTTTTTTTTTTGGGTCAGCCCCTTCACTTCTCCCCCATCAAAACTTTTGAGGCCAGCTTCTTCTAGGAAGCCTTGCCTGAGTCACGCACACATTTCTGATTACTGAGCAAGGAGAGGAAGCCCAGACAGGAGTCACACTCATGTGCCTGCTCTCTCCCTGTTCGGGTACTAGCAGCCTCGTTTCCATGGAGAAGCTCCGTCAGTCTTTGGCCCTCAAGCTTGTCTATGAAGGGGTCCAAAATATACCACGTGGCATAAGGATTATTTTGAACTGAAGTTATTTGAAAAACAAATGATACAGGGAGGGGCTTTGTCTGAACTCTTACTTGCCTAAAAGAAAAGCCTCCCAAAAGAATTCAACTGTTCCTTCCCAGGGAAGATTGACACTTACCATCGGAGAAAAGTTGGCACCACACTTGAACAGGCCCTGTCACTAAACCATCGTATCTCCCATCTGCCCTCCCAAGGACCCACATATCTTTCCCAAAGTCATTGATTTTCTCAAAGTGCCCATCTCCTTGTTCTCTTTCCCAATTAAGATAGTATATAAGCTCCAAATGTTAACCTCCTCCCTGAGTCACTTTCTTTATGAATTCTGTACTAATATCTGATTTTTTTTCTCTTGCTAATTGGTCAGAGTTTAGTACGGAGGCCCCCAGTTACAGAACCTAGGAGAGTACAAGAAAAGTTTTTCCTCCCCAACATCTAGAATATACAGAAACCAGACCATCCAATTTTTAGGATCACTTGTAGCTTGCAAACTCTTCCCAGTTTCTTATCGATATTATCAACACCCCCAATGTCCACTGTGCTGGGCTCTGTGAAGCAGGCAGAGAAGAGCTGCAGTTTCTATTCTATGGAAATTCACAATCATTGGCTACAGGAGGGAAGAAGGAAACTCATGAACACATACACACAGATGAATAATAGGGTCATAAAATATTTTAGGAAAATACATGCTAGAGACATCCTAAAGGCTGGAAGAGCTACATTAGTACATTCTGTTAACCCCCAGGGCCTTAGAGGCAAGTCCCTTTTCATTTATTTTCTTTAACATCTAGAATAGTGATTCAAATAGCCCTGGTGTATAGAAAATGCTGAAAGCTGTTGCATGCCCCTTGTCATACCATGTAAATATGTTTCTCTCAAAATACAGACCATGGAAAGAAAAAGAAAATGTTCATTTATCAACACTTCCAAAGGCCTCCATGCTATTCTCTGTTTCTTTCATTTTTATTTTCAACTCTTCTCCTACATGCTCCTCATCTTCCAAGCATCCAGCCATAGGAAAACATTCACTGCCACCTGTTCCAACTTTGTGTTTCTACTTTTAGGCCCTTATTTATTCCATTCCTTTTATATTAGCCATGGATGCCCTTTCCATTCAAGCTTATTAAAGGCTCTGACTGAATTTTATCCTCTCTACGCAGATTTCTAGAAACATTCTAGCCTAAAGGATGTATCTAGCATTTACTTGTGCATACTGTTCATTTTGCACTTATAACATGTGGCCTTTTAAAAGATAACAGTCTTTATAATATGTCTTTATTTTGGTTTTGAGTTCCCAGAGATCACTGAACCATTTCTGTCTGTCATTCACGGGGCATGGCGCATGTAGCAGCAGCTCAATATGTTCATTGATCGAGAAATCCTTAAAGAACTGAAGCTATGCGTATGGTAGAAACATGAAGATAACAGTTGTTTGCATTCCACAATGCTACAGAATGTATGGTAAGAATGTTCAAAGACAAGATAGAAAGGAGGAGGATTTAACTGCATTACCTTATCTATATGGGTTGCCTCTTATTGGCAACTTGAACCTACCTGACTGGTGTCTATGGGGCAGGGGATGAAGGAGGCTTGGGAGAGGAACTGGGTGGTGCCCAGCAGATCTCTAACCCCTTCAGCATCACGTTTATATTCTTTGACAGGCTCCAGTCTCATTTTCTCTTTTGGAAGTAAGGCTTCATAGCAAGGGGCGTAGCCAGAGGGAGGCAGGAACTTAAATTCTCCATGACGTCCACCCATCAGGAAACGTACTCTGTTGAAGAGAACAGAAACAGAGAGGTCAAAAAACACCCCAGCCCAAATAAATGAACATTAAAGATCAGTCTCCATCTCCCCCTTCGAGAATTATTTTGTTGGGAAGTGACTGATTTCAGATTCAGCACAGCAAACATCCTAAAGTATGTATCAAAACAGTGAAAATTTAAAAAGTCATGATCCTCAGCTAACCTATATCAGCTAAATCCATAAAAAAGTATTTATATATAAAATCAGGTTTTTTTTATTCTTTATTTTTATCTTTCTTTCCCAGACGACTCAATAGCATGACCACTATAAATCAGGTTTTTAAAATGAAGCTTATCTTTACTCTAGTAGGTAAGTAATGACTATAGATATTACTACAGTACTAAAAAGAGTGACAGTGATAATCATGAGATTATTCTCTGTAAAGATCATATCCAAATTATACCATGTGACCTTCAAGACTTTATACTTGAGGGAGATTACCTGCATATCAGTTAAAGAAAACATGATGCATCTATCTGGGGAAAATAGGAAATTCTTAAGATTCAGGCAAAAAGATTACCACCACTGTATTAAATGCCAACGGTACCTGGCTGATGATATTATTTAATAGAAATGATATACTGCAGAGACTGCAGTTCCCCAAAGAAGCCATATGAGGGCGACTGTGAGGCAGCAGCTATGGCTGCATGGGAGTGGATGAGCATGGCAGTGTTTGCTCCCTAAGAGGCCTTTGGAGGAGGGGGCACCATCTCCCTGATAGCACCCAGGCCCACACCAGCAGTGCCCACTGGGACTTCCCAAGGCAGGGGGAAGAACACTTAGGGGCTCACAGTAACGGCAGGCAGGCTCTAGTTACCAACACACAGAAGTCATTCAATGTTTTAATTCATTCTGCCTGAAAGTCAGCCTCTTATATATAGGGTAGCTCAAGGTTAGGATCAGACCCAAAGTTCCCTCTGCGAGGAGGAGAGAGTGAAAGCGAACTATTTCCAAAATGATACTTCACATGATTCCAGGTTTGTAATCAGAAATATAGCTTTCACAAATCAACAGCAACCACGTTAAATAGATGAGAAAATATGACCACAGTTTTAAGCAATTAAAACACGGCAAGATATGTAGCCCTGCAGGTTAAACAATAATTGCACACAAGAAAAATCAATATACACATAGTGTCTGCACACCACATTCATTCCCTGCCCCCTCCATTTAGCAAATATTTACTGAGCCCATACAACTTGCACTTGTCTTTATGTTGGGGCTTTAGCAATGAACAAAGTATACAGCGTCCCTGGTGTCACAAAGCAGGCATTGTAGTGGACAAATATGCGTAATTCCTGACTGGAAGACATCTGATGAGGTAATGAAAAGGGAGATATGCAATAGCTCAGGGAGGGGGATGGCTCCTAGGGATGGGATCAAGGCAGGCCTCTCTGGAGAGCAGACATGGGAGCTAACCTGCAGGGATAACGAGGTGCCAGTGAGTTCAAGATCTGGAAGAGGAGATTCCAGGCAGAGCAGAGGTCCCCAACCTTTTTGACACCAGGGACCAGTTTTGTGGAAGACAGTTTTTCCACAGACCGGGCTGGGGGTGGGGTGGGTCACTGCCTGGGCTCCATGTCAGATCATCAGGAGTTGGATTCTCACGTGGAGCGCACAACCTGGTTCCCTCGCTTGCACAGTCTGCAGTGGGGTTTGTCCTCCTAGGAGGGTCTGAGGCCGCTGCTGATTTGACTGGGGGCGGGGCCTAGGCAGTGATGTGAGTGATGGGGAGCGGCTGTGGGTGCAGGTGGGGCTTCGCTAGCTCACCCTCGCCTCGAGGGCCCTGAGGTGGGGAAGAGTTTGGGTGGATTAGACAGGAGGGTGATGTGGGTGAGAACACCATGAGCTCAAGGGGGAGGAGGTGAGGCAGAGTTGTGGTGGGGGGAGTAGGTCTTCATCAGGTAGGGTCTGTGAGCCCTGGCAACGAGTTGGGATTTTATCTCAAGAGGGAAGCTGCTGATGGGTTTTAAGGTGAGGAAATACAAGACCCTTTTACCTGCTCTATGTAGATAGGTCTGGGGACCAATGAGGAGAGTCTTGAAGTAGTCACAGGGAGATGAGAATGAGAACCAAGTAGCCAGATCCGAGTTTTGTTTTGAAAATCAGGACTGTTAGGAATTGCTGATGAATTGAGTGTGTGGGTGAGGGATGCGGTATATGGAGGAAGTTTACGATTTAGCAAAGCTCTCTCAGCAAGACACTTTCCATTGGGCCTCACTTCCTTTAACTGGAACATTCTGGTAGGGGAGGCTCACAAGAGAATCTCAGTGTTGGCTGCATTTTGGAACCGCAAAATAAAAATCTCTACAAGTGAGAGATGCTAAGGTTCCCCCCTCCTTCCCAATAAAGCTGTTTGCATTATCCAAATTAATTATAGAAATCATATGAAACCTCCCACTTCCCCATTTTAAGGTACTAAACAATAATGATATAGAATTAGAACCACAATTGTCCCTTGTGAATGTTCCTGCATTAAGTGTTATGTAATAGGGCACGATCTATGTGTATTAAGAATTTGAACAATGACATTAAAATAAAATTGAATCATCAGCCTGCAGCGTTACTAATTTAGTGAAACTTCAGGAAATAATGACTAAGCCTTGAAATTATTTGTTGAGAACTTCCCAATTCAATTGCAACATAACAGATTGTGTTACTGACATATTGAAACCATGGGATAAAACTGGATCGTTTTGAGCAAATAATTAGTGTGGGAGATTTTCTGCCTCTCTCTTCTCATTGAGCATTTTTCCTGTGAGAAGCTGAATGCCTAGGAGCTTGTACAGAAAGTGTATTGTTACTCACTAGCATATGGATTCCAAGAGCAAGTAAATGGTCTTTTACGAGGACTTCATTATTCATGAGCTCTCTTGCCGGTTGTTTAGTTTCAAAATTTCTCTTACATTTTAAAATCTGCTGGATAGATAACAAATCAAGAAAGGTGGAGTTCCATGTAGCACTTGACGAGAATAATGTTTTCTGTTTTTATATTCAGTTATTAAAAGGAGAGTGATAATTTGTTTATAAATCTTAATCTCATCTCCTCTAATGGCCACAAAAACTGTAAAATGAAAAATTAACACAGGCAGAAATCAATGCTTAGTGCTTACTAAAGCTTTGGTCTTCAAACATCTTCACACTGTGCTTAAGTAGATGGAAGTAAACGTCCTGGATTATTCTTTTGTAAATCCTGCCAGATTAGAGGCCCTGTTCTCCCAGCAGGCAGGACTGTACAGGAACTGATCCCAGGCACACCCACCATCTGTGTCTCTGTCCCTCAATGCACATGAACAACCTGCTCAGAGTCTGTGGGAAGGGATCCAACAAACTGCCACCAATATTGGGGGTCCCCTTCATAACTCGCTCTGGGAGATCCAGATTGATGAGGTCAAAGGAAGTAACTAGGAATAAAACTGAAGTTTGGAGGGAACAACCAAAAGAAGGAAATATTAATAATGCTGAAACTCACTTTAATTCTTTAAGTATATAAAAGTGGGCTGCCCTCTGTCTTTGAGTTTTGGCAGAGGTCCCAAAGGTAGACCTATGAATCTGTAATTCAGAAGATGCCAAATCTTTTCACATCTTTTTTTTTTTTTTAATATTTTTTTATTCCATCTTGTAATGGGGGTACAAATATTGTTTGGGTTACATACATTGCCCCTCCCCCCCTCCCCCCCACATGCCAGCGCTTTAAGTGAGTCCAATCCCCAGGTGGTGCGGATGGCACACATTATGTAACTCTACACTACTTCCCCCCTCCCAGAAGGGAGGTGCAGGGTCAACTATGCAGTATGTAGCAGAAAAACCTGTGAAACCAGTTCTTTCAGCCTTAGCCCACTGCAGCCCTCCAGACAGATAAGGGAAGAGGTCGTTTGGAGAGAACTGTCTGGGAGCAAGGGAGGGGCATTCTTCCCATCCAAAGTCCAATGATGAGGTTTTCAAGAAACCACTCAGAAGCTTGACAAATGTCTCTTGGAGTTTAGCGAGGGACACAATTGCCTGGTGACAGAGCAGAGAGCATGAGAAAGGGCTGTATGGGAAAGAGTTGCCTTTCTGCTCAGGGTGAGGCCAAAGACCCCTGGAGGGTCAGATACAGGCTCCAGGAATGAGCCCGCTGTGGGCCATCTTGAAAGGGGCTCTGCCCAGAAAGGCCAATGACCGAGCAGAGGTTGGAAACCCAGGTTCTGGAGGAGGGTGGCGGTGGGGTGGGGCGCAAAGCAAGGTTTGGAGTAAGCTGGAGGGCGAAGCCAACAGAAGTGGTAAGGCTTGTGACAAAAGAACTGTGGTAGTAGGCCTTCAGCCTGATGCTTACAGAGAAAACAGCTAAAGGGCCCCAGAAGAGAAAGAGGCAGCCATTGTGCAATCGCTGCACAAGGCTTGACGTCACATGACAACAGCACCCACTCCGTAGAACGTGCTCATCCCCCAGTCGTCTCCCCCCAGGGGCTCAGCGCTAGAGGGGTCTGCAACAGGAGCTGGCTGACCTGGGAGAAAGCAGACCAATGAAGACAAGAAGCTGACCTCATGCTGAAGGCTTAGGTTAGGGCAGAGCTCAAACCTTAAACTGAATACAAATCTGAATTTTATATTCCAATAGATGGAACTTTAAAATTACTGACAAGATTGTTCTTGTTCCATACAGCAGCAATAAAAGCAAAAAGACCTAGCTGAGAACTTCTCTAGGGCCAGAAGTCCAGAGCACGGCTTTGTAGGGGTGGAAGAAGAAACAATAAAGTTACATTTACCTAGTCTACTTCTCTCAATAAATCTGTTATCTGACACATAATGTTTATCTTTTAAATACTTTACTTCATTTACAAATGAGAAATGTCTAATTAGAATGTAGATCTCTCTTCTCTATGTGTTTTTTTCCTACTCCTGAGTTCCACCGAATCTCCCAGCATCCCCAAAATGTTAAATTTAAAATAAAAAAAGATAATTTAAAAATTGAGTTCATTAAAATTAGTTCTTTATCCTCAGATTTTTCTCTACATTAATGGATTTTAAAAATCAATTTCATTAATCAATGTAATCTCTTCCACTAAAGCCCCTGCATTATCTTTCTGGGGTTCTTCCTAGAACTCAGATGTACCATCAGCTCTCAAAGATTTTTTTCTTCCTGGAGTATTTACAGTAAGCCACTATGTCCTTAGATTCCTTCATCTCAGAACTAAGTAATAGCTTAATAGTTGCCTAGGGGTAGTGAAATTTTAGGATGTGTAAAGGAAATTTTTATTCACTTGACTAATTGTGAAAACACAGGCCAAATTATATCGAAAATTGCTGCCAGCATTTTCAATTTCATCTTTTGAAATGTATTTTTGCTTGCTAATTTGCAGAAGAAATGGGAATACCTATTGCAAATCCCAGATTCAAACGACTGACCCATGAATAAAACATATGGTCAAAATCACGCCAAAGCTTTGCTGTGGTCAAAAAGGGTGACTAGTTTTCCTTTCACTGGTCTATAACGTTATTATTCAGAGCTTACTAGCAAACATGTAAAATCAGTTTAGTCTTACTAGACATTTCATTACTCTCTTCTGCTGTTGAATTCTTCCCAGACAGCTGGGATAATGTTCCAGAGAAGAAAAGGATACAAGCTGTAAGAGGAGAAAGAATTTGCAAGCTTTGGCTGACCTGGATTCAACTTGTAAGTCATGATTCATAATTGCATCTTTAGTCTGTATCACTAAGACTGGAGAACAATCTGAGTTATGGACATTTCCACATTCATATTTCTTTTGGGCTAGTGTTTGATGAAAGCCCAGGGCAATTCAGCCAGCACTCATCATGTTCCCCACAGAAGTATATTTATCTCGGCAATAATTTCCACAGCATTGACCACAGCAAGCTGGAAATAGCTAAGCTGTTGGTTGCCTGAATTTTAGCCAAGTCTGGTGGATACCAACAGAACACAAACAGCAACCACGAATACCAGGCATCTTTGGGTATGGTTGTTCTTATAAAGAGTTGGTAAAAGAATCATAGAAAGTGATTAAGTAGGTCTATAGGGAGTTTATAATTATAAAATGTATTCTACTACAGTGATTAATTCATCAATTTTCTGTAAAACAAAAAGTAGCACGAAAATTTTGCTATATACTGTGGCTTCTGTATAATGTTCTCTATGTGATTCACGGCAGGACTCCATTTGTAGGGGTGGTGGAGACCATCTTTTAATAAGAGCCTCCTGGCATCTAAGTAACTCACCTGTTTGGGTGGGCTCCAAGGTACATATGCCTCATCCCAAAGTCTGCCCTATAATGAATAGGGCTGCTACATCGAGGACCGATAGCACTATTGCACTAGCGATACTGTCCATAAACAAACACATTGAGAAGAAAACTATGGAGGCACATTCATAACAGAAAAGAGGGCATGACATATTGATCTGTGGATTTTGTCAGTAATTATTCATGCTGCCTGTGACTTCAATGTGGGTAAATCTAATTGAAAAAGAGTTTTGCTCTTCATATGGCTTTGCTCTTTGATGACAACAGGCAGGGATATCCTGACCAGGTATTATTAACAACATAGTTTGTAAGCATAACAATAATTATTTTTAAAAATTTCAAGACTAGGACCTCATGGGTCTGTGAATGAGAAATCTAATTTAAAAGACACAGAGAAGTTAAAAATATATATGAAAAACAATTCTAAATGCTTCTATGATGGGAGAAGAGGACTCTCTCTTTAGATGAGCATGACACCTTGCATCCTGCTGGAGGAGATGCTATAAAGCCAGGCAAGTGTTCTGCAGTAGTGGATGAAACAGTAATTTTTCAATTTTATTATTAAACACATTGCTTTTCAATTAGACACTTTAACTTGGAATTACTATCCTGGTTTCTCTTTCTAGCTTTTTGTGCAGCTGAACTAAAGTAGTACAGAGAAGAACTGCTGGGTTTCAGCACTACATCGTACTTTACCAGTTTTTGTAGCACTAGTGTATCAATCTTATTTGTTCAAAAATGAAAATAAACCGGTTGGCTACTTCTTAACACAGGACTGACGCTGATCCTGCCTAAGAATATCACGTGATGAACAAGATGCATTGCAGGACCTGTGATTCCACCGCTCTTTGAATAATAACACACTGTGAGACCTGAAGAAAGGACATGTCAGAGCTGATAGTCTTCTGAGAGACAGGAAGCTTGAATGACTTCAAGCCCCCCGGCACTGCTCTTTAGCCTAGCAACTGTTCAATTGCTGTAAGTGAAAGGCTCTCAGATCTAAGCTGTTGACTCTTCAAGTCAACACACCTGGATCTTTCAGTTTCTTAAATGCTCCCAGCAGTTGTACCTTATAAATGGTTAGTCATCTCACTTTTCTCATCTCGTGACTTTGCTTCTCTTTCATCTGTGCACTCAGAAGGTTGCATGAACTGCTGACCTAGACACAAGGTGCTAGACGTGTCTTCTACATGTGGATACCTTTAAGTCACCTATTATTTCCTTACCTGCTAGCTGCAGTTCTTTGTCAAGAGAGGATTCCAAAAAAATCCTCCTGGCCCCCCACCCCCAAAAAAATCACAGACACAAAAATCTTATCTCAATGCTCTGAGGGAGACTGGAAGTGATTAAGAATAATTATGCAGCATGTGAGAGCAAACGTGCTGTTCTCTAGACACAAAACATGCAGACAAGTCCATTAGCCTGCAGACTGGAGAAGACTCCTTCTTCAAAGATCTGAAATCACATAAGTTTTCTCAGATGAGATTCTAGGTGTACTCTCTTTGAAAATAAGTAAACACCAGTGAGAGGGGCATGGTCTGAAAATGGGAAGGGCACTAATGATGGGTGACCAAGGCCACACCAACCACCCAGGCAAACGCAGTGCTCCGAACTGACTGCTCAGGGTGACCTCATATCTCCAGAGAAGGCACAAGGCAAAGGGTGGATGGCTCTAATGCTGTTATATTGTATTTGGATTTCTACTTATTCTATTCCTGGGGACCGGGGTGGGAAAGAGGTGCCATGGGGCTTACACTATGTTTCCCCAGTGGGAAAGGGTCCTCCCCCTTCTCCCTCCACCAGAGGATCTTTGCTCCAATCAACTTTTTCTGTGCTTTTAGTGCCTCTGTCTTTCAATAACACTCCTTGTTTTCTACAGGCTCCTTAGGGGTAGCAAAGAAGATATCAATATGTGAGACCACATTTAAAAAGAGAGAACTTCGATGAAATATCCTCAGCACAGAGAAACACAGGCAAAGAATTCTCAACTCTTAGAATCTAGTGTCTGGGGCTGAGGTTCCTTGGTTTGAATCTGTGATGAGCAGATTTTCAACCCTAGTAAAGCTTTGTTATAGTAGCCCTATATTTGTTGCAAGAATCTCAGAAGAATATCAATGTGTTATGTCCATTTCAATATATTATATCCATGTAAATATGCACATGTATATATACAAGCATATACCCATATCTGTCTCAAATTCCAAAGGTTGAGTATTACTTCCAAAAGATAATATTTTATTCCTGAATAGCTTATTTAATTGAAACAGAATCAAATTTTTGTCTTCCTTTAGAAAATATATGAAGATGTCTTGGTTTATCAATCTACATGAGGTACTGAGGCCTACTACAGACAGTGGTTTCATTCTGAAAATCCCATCACTTGGACTTGGAGCTCTGAGATGCTTAATTTGTGATCCTAGATAAAAGCTCCTGCTCTTCACAATTCTTCTCCTTCCATGGCCCTTTCAAATAACTTCCATGGACACTAGTATGATTCTAACTGTGTTGACTCCAGTCTCCTGCTCAATGGTCTGTGATCTCTTTAAGACACAGGGATGGAGATTGACTAAGAAAATTTTTTGGGAAAGAAGGCTTATTGTGAGGTCTTGCCTTATAGACATTAAAATGTATAATAAGGCTAAAATAATTAAAACAGCACCCAGCTGGTGCAAGGAAAGAGGTGCACAGCAATGAACATGAGTTGGCAACAGTACATAGAAAAGCAGCATGCATAGGTCAAGCCTAGTCTATTTAAAAATTTATTTAGTTTTTATACACTGTAGGTATTTAGGACAAGCCCAATTTAATGTAAAATACTTAAATATGTACATAAAAAGGTAATATGATTATCTCTGGGTGGTATTATTGTAAGTTCTCGGTATTTTCTTTGACTTACATTACTTTTATGAAAGGGAAAAGCAAACAAACCAAAAGAAACAGGAAAAAGACTAAGTGTAAAAAGGTAAATCACAAAGTGGGAGAAATATTTTAAACCAATAAGAAAATGGTTTAACAGCCTTAATATATTTTAAATAATTATCCATAAAATTAATGTTAGAAAGGCTGAAAACACAAAAATAGCAAGATTATTGGGTTGAAAATATATATGAGAATAATAAGCATAAAATGCTTTACCACATTGGTAATCAAAGAAATAAACAAAACTCTAAGTTATGGTTTTATTACCTTGGCAATGATTAAAAATAATAGCAGTAAAAGTTAATGAGGATGCAATCAGTTGGACATTCCCATATGTTGCTTTAAATGATACTACAGGCCCAAACCCTTGATCTGAAAGCTTTGGAGATGTGCTTCAGACTTTGTAATTCTTTAGTGTTTGAAAAAGAGAGAAGGCTCACCTAGCGTATATTAAGTAGAACCTTCAGCCAGATGAGGGGCAGTGCACCATAATAAAACACATTAATATTTCCTCAATTAAACATATAAATATTCACAAGAATAAATGAAAGACTAAAAATAGCCTCATTTCTGTTGATAATAGTTTTGCTGCAAAATGAGTTCAGATTAGATTTCGCTGCAAAATGAATTATGAACAAATTTATATTTTTCAGAGCTTCTTAGATTTTGGAATTGTTGATAAGGAATTCTGAACTGTTCATATGATCTTCCTGAAAATCAATTTGGCCACATATTTATAAATTTAAACTCTAAAGCATTCAGACATTTTGACTTACTTCTAGGAGGAACAAAATAGGAATGCAGAAAAAGAGTTACGTTCAAGGCTGTTCGTGGTAATTTTGTTTACAGCAATGAAAATGGAATTGGCATGAAAATATAACAACAAAATAATGGCTATATTATAAAACAGCCAAATACAGGGATATTATGTAGCCGTAACAATCATTTTGAGGATACTTAATGACTCAGGAAAAGGCTCATTACTTACTGTTGAATGATAAATAATTAAGACATAAAACTTCATGCTCAGTGTGATGCCAATTAAAAAATACACATATATTTGTAGAAAAAAGACTTAAAGAAAAACATACCAAAATATTAATAGATTATAGCTAAATATTGGATTAACAGGTGATTTTTATTATATTATTCATAACTATCAAGTTATGAATTATTCATATTATTCATAACTTTCAAGTTTCTTATAATGAGCAGGTAATATTTTTATAGTTATTAATTTTCTATATAGAATTTATCTTATTAAACTTACTAGTTATCTGAGTAGATAATATACCCCCTGGCAGGAGGTTCAACAAGTAGAGATGGAGCCAATGACTGGCTGGCTCTCATCCTTGCACCATCACTGCCTGGGAGGAGTTTGGCTCACGATGCTCAAGCCCTGAAGTGACTGCTGGCTCCCTGGGTCACTGTGGGGGCAGTGGGGTGGGGTAATGGCTACTCTCCATGAAATCACAGCCGTCACTTACTTGACACCTGCTGAAAAGCTCATCACAGGGAAGAAGAGCCCGTCTGTGTTGAAGTTCTCAAACATCCCCTGCACGGGCTGCCCGTTGATGCGGAAAGAGATGCTGGGCACTCCGAGGTCAAGGCAGCAGCTGACCACGTCATCCGATTTCAGGAGGTGCTGGTTGATGGAGGCCACGGCTCTGGGTATCCGCCCTGGTGAGGAAGGAACAGGAAGAAAGCTGTGGGACTCTGGAGGCACTTACCAGGCTGAAGGCGAGGCTCAGAGGCCTCCAGTGCAGGTGGGCAGGTGGGATGGGCACACAGGAGATCTGGATGGGCTGTTGCATTTGAAATGCAACTTTGCTCTCTCTGTGTGAGATGAGCAATGAGAAATGACTTCCTACGCTGGCGAGCAGGCAGACACCATGCCTGAGATGCATCTCAGAAGAAATTCTCAAACTGATTAGGAGGACTAACCAGAACTCAATCTGCTCAATCAATGGGTGCTGGTCTGATGTCTGAAGTAACGAAAAGACTGCTTTTGCTAGGTATAGGTCCTCTGGCATAGGGGTGTTTAGCCATAGCTGCCCCTGTTGTCTTCTAATTTCTCAAAGTGATAAGGCTACTCTAGCATTGCCAACAGGAGCCATCAAAGTGAAGAACGGCAAGGCCATGCAGCCATTAGGCTGTGTAGCATAGTTTGCTGATTTGTTTTAAAGAACTTTACTATTTCAGATAAATAGGGAAACACATTGTCAGTTATACTCTGTACTGGTGATTAAAACATTTTTTTTCATATCTCTTTCATCGGATGGTTTATCATTCCCTGACATAAAGTGGTGAGAAATTCACCTCTCTGCTTTTCTGCCTCATATCATTCTATTCTGGAAATTCTACAAGTAAATAACCATAACCATCCCACCCTTTCCCCTACCAGGGTTACATTTCTACTGGGAAGAGAGCAACAAAGGGGCAGAAGTTATTAATAGATATTAAAATAGGATTTCAGGTAAAAGATAAAAAGATGTCTTATTTTTTTTAGAGGTCTCACTCTGTCACCCAGGCTGGAGTGCAGTGGCATGATCATAGCTCACTGTAACCTTGAACTGGGTTCAAGTGATCCTTCTGGCTCAGCTTCCTGAGTAGCTGGGACTATAGGTGCATATCACTATGTCTGGCTAATTAAAAAAAAAATTTGTAGAGATGAGGTCTATGTTGCCCAGACTGCTCTCCAACTTGTGGCCTCAGGGGATCTTCCACCTAGGCTTCCCAAAGTGCTAGGATTATAGGCATTAGCCACCATGCCCAGCTGTTTCTTGATTAGACAATATGTGTTCATTATAAATGTTCATCATTTATACAGAAAAGTATAAAAAAAAACCTCCAAAGCATGCTTCCAGTCACACACTTTTTATCCAAACTAAGATATTGTAGGTTTTGCACCTTGTTTTTTCCAGTAATCATATCGAAAACATTTTATTATAAATATATTCATTAGAAACTTGATTTTAATGGCTCATAATATGTTATGAAAAGGTAATTTTTAAAAGCCCCTTCCTGATAGATATGTGAATTATTCACAAATTTTGTATATGTGCTACATAATATTCCTAATCTCAGTTTAGGACTATTTAATGTTTTTAGTGGTTATTGCTATTCTAGTACAGGTTGGGCATCCCTACTCTGAAAATCTAAAATCTAAAATGCTGCAAAATACAAAACTTTTTGAGTGTTGACATGATGCCACAAGTCAAAAATTCCACATGTGATGGGGCATAGTCCGAACTTTGTTTCACACACAAAATTGGTAAAAATTTGTAAAAAATGATCTTCAGGCTACGTGTATAAGGTGTATATGAAATATAATGAATTTCGTGTTTAGACTTTGGTCCCATCCCCAATATATCTCATTACATATATACAAATATTCCCGAATCTGAAAAAATCTGAAATCCAAAACACTTCTGGTCCCAAGTATTTTGGATAAGGGATACTCAACATGTAATAGATTCTAAACTAAGTGGTGGATTTTAACATAGTGAAACTATTAGACATTCTTTAATAAATTAGGTAGCCCCCTCTAATTATTTTGGGTGACTGATGAAGTCAGATTGCATTCCTTCCCTCCCTTTCACAAATATTACTGAGGTTCTCCTCTGGGCCTGATGCTATGCCTGGGCTGAGGACCAAAGACAGAAGACCCAGCTCCTGCCCTTAAAAAGTCCATAGTCTGGCAAGAAACGGACATTCAAATAAAAATTATTAATACAATACAGGATGATAAATGTTGGAATGAAGACGTGCAGACATTGCCTTCTAGAGATAGAGGAAGATGCCAAATCTGCCTGGGAGCATGGGACATGCTGGAGAATGGAAGGCTCATTAGATAAGAGAGAGAGGAAAGAGCAAAAGGAGAGTACTACACTTTTGCAGAATGGCTAGAGTTGGGCGAGGCTGGCAGGCAGGATCTGATGAGGGAGATGTGGCGGGGGTGGGGGGGTGCGCAGTAAAGCTGGGCAGGAGTGTCGCGCTCAGACCACCTGCACGGCAAGAGTGCGCTGTACACAAAGTACTCAGAGTACGTTGGCAAATTGGTCTGGGGTGGCCTGAGTCTCTGTTTTCATAACTTTAACATTAATACCTTGCTTCACTACTGAGAAAGAGGAACAAGTTCCTCATTGCAGGACCTATAGTCAAAGCTATTTAAAAACAAAACATAACTGAGCCAAAGCTGAAAAGTGTGTAGGTTTGACAGCAGCAAAACTTCTCCATTTGAGGAGCTTAGTATGCCTAGATCACTGTACGGAGTTTAGATCTCTCAGGTCCCAGGACCTTTTCTTCCTTCTGCTCACATCGGTAATGAGAGGAATCTGTGATATTAAAACTCAGCACAGCTTGCTATAATTGTCTCACTTAGGATTTATTTTCCCATTAAAAACATCTTTCCTGCATAAAATTTTTTTATTAGTTTAACTTCTGGAGAATATCACTGCAGTCATTTGAACAAATTCTAACAGATTCTGTGACTTTGGGGACACTAGGAAATAATCAGATGCTACATTGGACAATTACCTTTAAAAGTATTCAGATATTTTGCTGGATAAAAATACAATCATAAGGCTCATTATCTTTCTGAAGATTGTATAAACTAGTGCAAAACTGCCAGGGTTGAGCTGTGACACCAGTGTCTTCTCTCTCTCCCTCCTCTCAGAGTTCTCAGCTTCCGCACTGGCCTGGGCCTTGGCCACCAAAGACAAAGACCAGCCTTCATAGCGGATGCACCTCATCGACAGCAGTGCTCTGATGCCATCACAAGCTGAGTGCTGCACTTTATTTAGCCTTTAATACATCATAGCTGCCAAGCTCCTTCCAGAGGAATTATGGCTGGGAGAATCCCTCCTGTTGGGTCGCTCTCTCCATTGAAAACCACCACCAGGAAGAGCAATTAGGCCCTCGTGGTAAATGACTCCACCTTTTACCTCCCCTGTTCTAAGAGTCTGGGCTCCAAGAAGAAGTTTCCTTTAGAACACTTGCTAAGATCAGTATTAGGCAAATTGAAATCATAGGCTAAGCCTATTTTTCAAGCACATGCAGTAAAGAATATAGAGTTGGGACTAATATCTAGAAACTAAAGGGAAACTGTTGATGACTGCTGCATATGAAGCATATACTTAGGAATTGCTTAGAGCAGTGTAATCGGAAGACAATTTGAACAAAAGAGCCCCTTTCATATAATATGCATGTGGTAAAGGGTGAAGATGTGTGTGTCATCTGATGAAGTATATGTCATTTTAAAACATGAGTAGTGTGAAGAGTTTGAAATTAGAAAATGATAGAATTGTGGGATTGTTTTTGTACACTCTGTTTTGTAAATCTGCTTCCATTTAGGAGAAAGCAATCTCCACCCCTGTGGGGGCTTTCCAGGCTCCAAATGAATAGGGAGGGTCCTGTATCCCCCATTTAAATGGATCCTTCCAACTGATCTGTAATGAGGTAGCACAGGGGAGTGGAAGGGGCTTTGAAGTCACAAAGGACTGAGTTCAAAGCTGAACTCTTTACCTGCTATATAAACTTGGGCCTGTGATTTTACTAGAGGCTCAGCTTCTCCATCTGTAAAATGGGCACAGTGATGCCCACTGTGATGCTATAAAGAGAGTTGTTTGCAAGATACCGTCATTATTCCTAAGATTTTGATAATACAGATGAATGATGTCCTGTGTACCACTCAAGAGGCAGTGTAGTGTAGTAAAGTGAAATTTCTAGAACCAAACTGCCTAGGCTTGAGTCCTGGCACTGTCACTTACTAGCTGTGACTTTGGACCAGTAACTTACCTTTGGACCTTGGACCAGACTCAAGTTTCCTCATCTGTCAAACGAGAAGAATAATAATGTCTACCTCATAGGGTGTTGTGGGTTTTGAATGAATTATTTCATATAGCGTGATTAGAAGAGTGCTTGACACATTGTAACCCACAGCAAATGCTATCATCATTGTTTTTATAACTCCAAAACCTTAATTACTAAGCTAACAGTAAAAATCTTCCCAGGAATATTATATCTTTTGTAATATTAGAAAAAAATACGGAAAGTTCGAGCATTGAGGGCTGAGTCCAAAAAGTGATTTAAAATCTACTGTCTTTATTGATAGCACTAAAAATGTACACTTTCAAGTATGTTTGATGCATTTGACCCTTTTTGAACCAACAGAAATGTGATGCTATAGAATGAAAAAGCAAAGTTTTTTTTCAGAGAGTTTGTCTAAGAACAGTCTCAATTGCTTTTTAAGATATTAGGAACTCAGAGTAACCCTGGAGACCATCCAGAGAGAGAGGCTGGTGGTTGCCTCTGAAAAAGAATAGAAATATCTTGACTTAGAGGCTCAGGCTTATCTGAAGGGCCCAGGAAACTTGGAAAGGCCATTCTAAACACGGCATTTTAAGATTTTTAAAAAAGGCCATTTAATCAAACACCCCACGTCTTCAAATTAACCTAAGATAAATCACTGCAGGATTTAGTCTGGTCTGATGAGCAATGTAGGCAACTGGAAACGTGAGGCTTGGCATTTCCACAGACCCAGGCACTGCAGAGTTTGGCACCATAATACAAACACAGGTATTCAGGCATTTGCAAGGAAAGGGGATCCAAAGACTTAGAAAAGTTGCTATTCCACAGTTACTCCTCTCATCTTCTCCACATGGCACTGGGATGGGGAGGGTCTGAGTCACAGTGGGCTGTCTTCTCAGAGACAAACCAATGCCCTGGGACTCATCGTCACAGGGAGAGAAATGAAGTCCCCTCGTGCAAATGTGACCACAGAGCTAAATTATCTGGATGAGTTCATAGTCTTAACAAATCAGGAAATACAACTTTACTCCATTCATTCACATCTGTATCACTCATCTCTTGGAAAGGTAAATTCCTCTGCTTATTCCAATTCTGCAGGGAAAAGTGCTCAAAGGGATGGGGAGGTATGATTTCCTCATATGAAGCTGCCCCCTAGCCAGCGCCATACTGTGGGCTGCTCCGAGCTGAATTCACTCCCAACTGCTGTCCTGAAGTCCACGTGGAGGCTATGGCAGGGCACAGAAAGTGACACCATCACACAAAAAAGAGCCACTCCTTGAAAAGTGAAATCACAGTGGCTGAGCAGAGCCAGGATTCTGTAGGGAGGGTTGGGCAGGGTTGAGGAAGGGGATATTTCCATAGCTGATGCCTTGAAAGTGACTTCAGAGGCTTCCATGGCTAAAAGGTCCTATTAAGCCTGCCCTCCCCTGACATAGAGAAAAGGCTCATTCATACTTCCAGGATGTCACTTTGAAACTTCTTTTTCCATTTAGCCTGGGTTCTTTATCCCCTTAGATGTTACTGCGGTAGCTCTAATGAGGCTACTCTCACAGTCTTGAACGAAGTAACTCAGAACTCTGGATTTGGTCTTTTAGACTGCGGTGGACTTCATGACAATAAAGAAAGTGAAATCATATTTACTGTGTGTATAATGCATGTCAAAAACTTCATATTCCTTATCTTATTTATATTTCATAAAAGCCTTATATTATCTTCAATTTATCTGAGGAAAATGAGTCTCTGAGAAGTTAAGTAATTTGTCCAATGTCAAAAAAAACCCACTAAGTGGTAGAGTTAAGATTCAAACCCAGGCGTAAGTCCAAAGCCATGCTGTTTTTTCTTGACTTTTTCCATTGACTAAGTGTTAGGGGCACTGTAATTCTTTCCCACTGCAGAAAAATCTATTGTACTTTAATAAGTATGTTAAACACAAGTTCAACATTAATTTATGTACACAGATAGCTTTAAGGTTAATGGACCTTGGCATCTAAATCTCAAGGAAAAAGAGGAGAATTGTCACGATTGTTTTTCAATGTCTCTCCCTAACTACCCCTCATTCCCTCCTATAGTAAGTTGGAGTGCCATTTCCACTTCATTTCTTCATCAGACATTACCCTTTGGACAGACAGTCCAAAATTCGCTGCTGCATGGTGGGAGTCACTAACAGCAACCTTACTTTTTCAGCTAGAGCACACACTGCCATATTTATTAATACCTACAGTACCTTCTAGAAGATGTATGTTCCTGTGTATTAGTTGGAAAAGTCAGAGTGATGGCAAGACCCAAGTAAGCTTTGGGTTTTAGTGGGAAGAAAAGGTGTAAGTCTGGTAGATACTGGTTTCTCCACAGCTTATCAGGCACTAGAGATAGATGGATAAAGTCCCTTGAATGTGTCTATGTGACATTATGTCACCAAGTGTGGGTAATGTTCAGAGAGCCACAGTCAGCTTTTGAAAAGCTGAGTCACCAGCTCTCTTCCCCCTTCTCCAATCTCAAGAGCCACTGCTAGTGATAACTGGTGTGGGCCTGGAGCATCCGGTGTCCTTGCCTTCTGAGGAGACAGGACAGAAGGGATAAGGAGGAAGATGGGGCAGTGTAGCCTCCTGAAATGATGCTTCAGGTCTGGGAATGCACAGACAGCAGCTCTTTATGGATGCACCATGAGTGGGTTCTCTGCCTCCTGACTCACTGATTATTCCTTCCTAAAAAGTCCACAGAGGGATCCAGGGATATAGTACATACCCCACGTAGTGCTGTTAAGTCTGGAAAAGACTCAGTAAATTTTTTCCTTTGAGAAAGGTAAGTTTATCTTGGAAACAAGGGCCCAGCTTGCATCAACCATGGGTCTAGGTGTGCTTCACATTTCCTTAGGCAATCTCTATGCAGAGCCGTCTTCAGGGATAGCCTGGGCTCCAGAGAACGCCCCTGGATAGTGGTGATGAGATGGCAGGAGATGAGCAGCAATCAGCAGGGAGTGTGGAAAGGATTTTCTTAAGTCAATCCTGGTCACTCCCTCACAGATTTACACTTAATCTTAGCCAAAAGGCCGACAAGCGATCCTGCACTGACTTAATCCTACCAAACTCAGGATCTGCAAGTGTGCGTAAGCATGATGCTTCTTTCTTCCCAAATCACTCCCCCAGAGACAGCTTTCTGAGAACTTTATGACATCTGCTGATAACTTCAGCTAAAGGCCACTGCTGTAGAACCAAACTCAGTGGTTCCACGATGAGACTCTGAGAGCAAAGAAGGGAAGATGCATCTTCCGTGAAGAAAAGCTTAAGTTGGGAGGAGGAGTGAATGACAAGATGACTTTCACGTCACTCTAACCCACCACTCTGCCATTTTGCTGCTGCTTTTGTCTGCACCAGGCTGTGCTCTGGGACACACAGAACATGGACAGAGGCTTTCTCATTCTTCCCCCATGGGAATGACCCAGGATAAATAAGTAAACAAATAAACAAGTTTACAACCTTCCTAAAAGTTTTAAAAATGTTTAAACTGAATGCAAAACAGCACAAATAATAATGAAAAAAAAATCTCTATATTGACCAATTGAAAGCAAAGACAAATTGCAAGAAGCATGGTATCAGGACCTGGGCTGACTTGATCATTGACACCAGGCAATTAGGTTTTATCCAGAAAGCTAAGGAAGGAAGGAAAATGTGATGGGTTATGTAGTTCCCAGTTACAAAAGAAAATATATAGGTTCGTCTTATAGTGGCAAACTTTCCCCTAATACTGGATTTGAGGAAGAATGTGTATCATGGTTCCTTATGTAAGCAGCATGCAGCACGATGCTTATGTAAGGGGTTTCTATAAAGGACACAATGTCTCCGATTGCAGTTTTGCCAAAGATACAGGAAACACATACTTTGGACAACAGACAGAAGATGTGGAGCTCTTGTTCTGGGTGAAAGTTAGTTTTGCATTTTTTCACCCAAGAAGACAACAACCCATTCCTCCACAAGCGTGCACGATGGTTATGCTTGAGAAGTATCGATACTTATCTAGAAAAAAGGAAGCCTTTAATTCTTTTCAAGAGTTTAACACCTACTGTGTGTCAGACACTGATCCAGATATTTTGTAAATCGTATTCATGAAGCAGCAGGTTGTGTTGACGAGATTATGGACTTGTAGTCAGATCTGGATCCTTTGATCCTTCCCAGTATGACTTTGAATAAACTACTTAACCATCTTTGTGCCTTAGTTTTCACATTTGTAACATGAGGTCAACATTTTCTACCTTAAGGGGTCATTGCAAGGACAAAATGAGAGTAAAATGAGGGAAAAATGTACAAAAAGTATGTAGCTCACTGCCCAGTGAATAAATGCTGAATCTCTCCTTCCCCATCTGCTCATACAATCCTAACACTCCCATGCAATAAGGACGGTGCAATATAGACACTGAGCTTGAGAAAAGTTAAGTGATCTTCATGAAACAATAAGGCTAGGAACTATCAGAGTAATGGTACAAAAATGAGTCTCATTTAAATCTGATATTCTTCCCACCTAACCATCTAATTAGTTGAGACTCTTGAGTCTGTATCATTTCAACTGAAAGTGACAATTTCAGCTTGTACAATTTGAGCCTCAATCATTTCCAGTGAGAAGTTAGAGGCCAATACTTTGGCAAGGTACTCACCTGACCAAAGGTGAAGTCCATCAAAGCCATAGGAGTATAGGTCATCACCAACACCATTGCCTCCCCATCCTTCTCCACCTCCTGGGTACGGGGCATAGCCCGAGGAAGAGGCCCAGCCCACCCGCAGATGTGTGGGCTCTGCTGTTAGGAAGGGGTCCACTTGGTCGATAATCAGCTCAAAGTACCACTTCTTGTACTGGGCTGAGCCCTCAGCGACTCCCAGGAAGATGTTTGGCCGGATACTGAAATTAAACATGGGACACATAAGATCTACAGACCCTTAAGCACTGAGAAAGCAAGTTGAACCATACCATAGAAGGCATTGGCTTAGTTAAACCTAGGGCAAGAGTAATACCATGTTTTTCCTATCGTTTGAAAGTGGAAAAAGCTTAGAGCCTTCAATACTTGGTCAAGTTTTTAGTGGAAGATGTCAGAACAACACCAATTCCATTATAAAATATAAAGAATGTCTCTTTTAATATTCTATTCAAGGCAACCTACATTTATTGAGTGCCAACCATGGGCAATGATGCTGAAAACGTTAACTGAATTTTATGATTACAAACCTTTCTTTTATTTCTGTAAGTGAAAGAAATTACTTGAGTCCCATCTTCTGGTCAATTGGTTTAAACCTCACTTTTATAACAGCTGCTTTGTTACTGAAGCATTATTAATAACAATGGCCTCTCAAAACCATTAAGAAGTCACTGCTAGGTGACCTTGTTAAGGGCAAGAGGTTTTAATGTATCCACAAAGTGTAAAAGCTTGGGACAAACCACTTAGAGTCTTTATGCTTGGAATCATACTCTTAGAGATGTAGTGTTTTGGGGCTGGGGTTGTGTTCTATTTGGGATAGGTAAGAAAAAACCAAGTTGGCACCAAGAAGTCAGTCTATGTGATGGCTTAGGTCTATGGACCACTCTATGCTACAGAGGGAGGTTTCTTTTCTTACTTTGTGGATTAGCATGTAGGCCTTGGTAGAAAGTGGCTAAAGAACCTAGGCCTGCCTCATTCAGACCGGTGAGTTCAAATGACTCACGAGACCACACGTGTGGACCAGCATGCTAGGGGTTCTGCGGGAGCCCATGTTCTTTATCTAGACCCTCACAGATGGCAGTTGGGTAAATGGCCATGTGTCAAAGGATGCAAGAAACCACAGTACCAACTTGAGACATCCATTCTATTAAAAGATTTTAGAAAAAAAGTTGGGATATCAAAATAAATATGAATATATTATGTGGAAGATACTAGAATTACATTAATGTTTAAAACATGGTAAGTCACTTCAGGCCGAATTCTTTAGCCCTCACGTGGTATATATACTCTATCCTCGGCCACTTCAAGGGAAGAGCTTGAGAAACTCAGCTAAAGGGGCTAGAGTACAAGGCCCTCATCATAAAAAGGGCACATTTGCCTAATCTTAAGTACTTGCATTGCCATGGAAAATATGGGTGGGCAACTTTGGATTTTAGATCATCCCTCTTTCATACATGGAGACAAGACAGACGGAACCATGCTTGGCATTGGAATGTCAGTGGTGGCCTTACCTGGTAACATCGTTAATCAGTCGTGTTTGCAGGAGCAGGTTTCTCCGGGGCAGCAAGTTGTCGCAGATCAGATTCTGGTTGGCTCTCACTGCAACCCCATTGCAGAGGCATAAGGAGCACAGGACATCTAGAACCTGCAGCAGGACACACCCACCAAACCTTAGGGCCACCAGGTGGGCACAGTAGGCAGAACACATGAAGGAAGCAGGAGTCCTGAAGGGTAAGGGCTAGGTGATGGGAGGAGAACCAGCTCAGAGCCACAGAAGCCTCACCTTCCTTACCTGGCAGGAGCGAGTGACACTTTAGAGCCTACCGCCTCTTGAGGAAATGAGGCTGAACTTCCTTCTAGTCCCTACACCCAAGTCTTGCACTTTCTCTCTCCAAACTAAGCATGCCACCTGTGGTCACTGTTCTATTACAAGTGGGCAAAAGACTGAGCTCTGAAGACAGACTATCTAGGTTAATATCCCAGCCAGGGACAGGTCTAGGGTATAGTGAGGCTTAGGGCACAAAATCCAGGCGCTGCTCACTCTTAGAGGCCTGTCAATGCAGGGGAGATTGATAGAAGGCTGTCCATAGGCCTCAAACTGAAGCTTCACGCTCCTGCCCAGACCCGATGGTGCTCAGCACTGAGGATTAGTAGGTGCCCATTACAGTGGCTCTTAATGAAAAGACATTTAGATTCCCATTTGGCTAAGGTCCTCCTTGCATGTAAGCAGGCTTGGGAACATTCTGTGGGCAGGGCAATGGCAGGGAAGATTCCTGTTCTTGGGTCTCTTGCTGTGATATCATCAAAACTTATTAAGATACTCTTAAGTTCCTAGAAATCAGTATTCAAAATATTTCACCTGCTCTCCTCCCATCTAGATGGACAGCAAACCTGCAAGAGCCCAGGTGGCCAATGAATCTAAGAGACTTATCATCCAGCCACCTTTGCTCCTAATTTTCCAGCTGCGTGGGAAATGGTAACAGTCCCTGGTCACTTCCTGCACACTGGCCTCTCCTCTCCTCCACCCTCGAATTGCACTGCATCCTCTTTCATTCAGATTTTGTGTTCCTACCGTGGCAGAGCAAACTGTGCTGGGCCAGGCCCTGCTCCTCCCTTCTACCAAACAGGGAGGAATGTGCAAACAGCAGCCGATAAATAGCAGCCATGATGCGGCAGCCTCATTTCAGTCTTTCAAAGTGGCCACCAAAGACTCAATGCTTAGTGGGGTTGGATGGCTTCAAGTTGTTGATGGCATTTGTATCCATAATTCTCACAAACCAATTTTCTACCTGACTCCCTGAATGTCAATTTTGTTCCAGATAAATACAAAGAACATTTATGGGACAAGCAGAAAAGAATCAAAGGCAGTTTTATGGGGGACTCTTACCATTACCACTCTGTGAAAGATATCAACTGTAGAAACTTGAAATCCAGAGGATAATTTCTCACTCTAAGAAAAGAGCCATAGATGGCCAGGAAAGTAAATACTTTTCATCTGGCCTATCACACATTTTTATCTGTTTTGCGGTGGAGCGACGGCTGCAGGAGCCTGGCTGTCACAACCAGAGGGAAAGCAGAGCTTAATCCACATACAGTAGGAACAGTGAACAGAAAAAAGATACACCGCCTAGCAGAGCCGTGCCTCATCTATAAATAAATGATGCCTCTTAAACAATCTCAGTAGACATTGTTTAGGCTTTGTTTTCTAAGGCATTTATCAAGGTGAAAATGGGGAAGGGGGCAAATTTCCCATTCTAAAAAAGTTTAAGTGGGTTCTTTTTAAAAGAGAAGGAAGGGGAGTGTAGACAGGGCCAATCCACCATGGGTGGCACGTGTTGTGCCTAGGGGTCATCTGTACTTTCTGATGAGGGAGCATCTCGGTGGCCTCTGGAACACTTGGCTGGCCCAGTGCCCTTCCCCTGAGCACACGCAGAGGCTGCATTTCCCAGCCTTCCTTGCAGGTACGTGAGGTCACATGACCGAGTTCTGGCCAATGGGAAGTGGTGTGCTCTGCGCGGGCATGCGCGTGTTTGCTCTCTGTCACCAGCTGGATGCAGAGATCCAACAAAGGATTCCAAAGCCCAAGGGTCCCCTTACTCCAAGTGTGATCCCTGGGCCAGCAGCATTGGCACCACCTAGGAGCTTGCTAGAAATATAGATGTTCAGACCACCCCCCACCAACTTACTGAGTCTGAACCTTTGTGTTAACACGATCCCCAGGAGATTCATAAGCACATTACAGTATGTGAAGCCCTCAGGGGATGGTGAAGCCACCAGTTGAAAGGAACTTGTGTTTCTGAATGACCACACAGAATGGAGCCCTCCTGCTGACTGCCCTTGGACCGTGACATCAGCAAAAATAAATCTTCACTGTGCTAAGCCACTGAGAATAAGGGGTTATCACAGGAGTTAGGTCTCCCTAGTCAATGGCCCATTTGGTGGAGCTCATTTGCTCCTGGTTGCAATCATTTTCTTCACTGATATCATGTTTCATTCAAGAGCATCTCATCTTGCTTTTATCTCCACTACTCTATGCCAAACACAGGTTTATGTGGGAATACTACTGTGAAGATAAGAAATACATTTTATATACCCATGGAAGCATTGTTTGGCTGTTGCATTTTGTCATGAGCTTTCATCTGTAAAAGCAGTCTTATTAAAAAAATGCTAACTATACTTATTCTGTGATTTTTATATCAAGTCCTATATTAGAGAAATGAATACTTTGCAGCCCCTGAGGAACAGATTTTATTCTTCCTGTGGATGAGAACATGGGAATAGGATGGATGAGTGGCCGGGAATGCTTCTATGTTCCCTTGACTGCCTGGAAACTCAGATTTTATGGAGTTTTTGTGGCAACTATGTGGGAGTTCACGGTGTGCTCACTTGCATTCTATCCTTTCTCGACCCAGGCTACACCTCTGATTATGATTTATACTTTCTGGAGACCAAGATACTACTATTTTATTACATATTTTTCTCAAAGGTGGCCCCAAGTCCTTGTGGAACATAGAAGATAATAAAAAATATTTATCTGTGTCAACCTTGAATAGGTTTAAAGTAAGGTAGCTTTAGGGGGAAATAGAAAGGGCATATTTTATTTTTATTAATTAATAGAAGATCATTCCATAGAAAAAATTATAGGGTGACTGTCTTAATGCTCAGCAATTATTCTTTTTAAAGAAACAATAAAATCAGTGCTACCAACACAGTGTTTCTTACCACTGATAATGCATCTGTTGGATGAGCTGAGGCCTGGACACATATTTAGCTTCCATCAACTCAAGGTGAGACAGGAATGGATTCTGGCTCTACTCATTCATTCATTCTTTTTATTTATTAAATCTTCAGCAAACATGTGTAAATGCCTGCCATGTATAACATATGGGCTTGGCATTATGGGGATTACAAAGATGGTTCCTACCATGAAGGAACTTAACAGCTGGTAAGAGAAATATGTATGTAAAAATAACTGTAATGAAAGGCAGATAGGAATGATCATTATAACAAAGAATGAGTCATTTGGGTAGAGGACCAATTCCAACTAGAACCAGAAAAATTTTCATGGAGGGAGTGGCACTAGAAATAAGTTTTGTAGGGAAAAATAGAAATTTATTTTTATTTTTTAATTGACCAGATAAGAATTTTGATGGGTACTGGAACAGTGGGCAGTGAGGAAGTGCTGAATGATACATAAGAGCAAAGTCACTGGGAGGACAAAGGGCAGAGGGCATGCAGAAAATAGGAAGTGGGCATTGCACCCTCCTCCTGTCCTTTTCACTCCAGAGACTGTGTCCTTTCCCTGTAACTTTTTGACTTCAAATCTGATCATGCTTAGATGAGTGGCAACGATTTCCATGCAAGGGATAGAGCTAACAAATATTTTAGAGAGGAAGCGAAGGTAAAATAATCACCACCATTAATGTATAATGTCGATTCTAAGCATTTGGTTAGAGGTAGCATGGTACAGAAAGGGGTTTCTCAAACCCACGAGATGTAAAAAACCCTTTCAAAAGGAAAAATGCCATGACCCTAAGGAGCACCTTCATAATCATAAAAAAACACAAAATTAAACGTCTCACAGAACATCTGGATTCTGAAGAGCTGTTCACAGACTGCAGCTTGAGAAACACTGGAAAGAGTATTAATCTTTTGGTTCGAAGCTGTCATTAATCAGCTGTGTGGTCCCTGGAAAATGGTTTAACATCTCAGAGGCCATGCCCTGGCCTTCGTTCTGCCTTCGTCAGGTAGAAATACAAAATACTGCTACTTCATAGGGTTATAAGGAGGGCTAAAGAAGAGGCACATGAACATTGGGAGCAGCAGTACCTAGCATCTGTTAAGAGCAAAATAAATGTCAGCTATCATCACTGTTGTTGTTGGTGTGGCTCTAAAATTCTGTGCATTTTGCATCACAGAAAACTGAAAGAATGGGTCAGAGACTCTTGAAAATGTAGGACTAGAGAAAACAGCATCCTGGAGAGGACATTTCCTTGGCATTCTCCAAGCAAAGATAAAGTGTAGCTGCGGAGGCCTGGCTACACTCAGCACATTCTTCGCGAAATTTCCACAAATATATTGCTGATGATTTGAGCCCGGATTTCTCTTTGGAAATAAAAGCTATTGAATTGAATAATCTCTAAGGGAGGGTCTGAATTCATGGCAAACCAGCCTGCATCCAAAAATCTATCAAAAGATAAAAAGGGGACATCGTTGAGGAGACTCTTATGTACCAAGATCACATTGCTTTAACTTTCACAATTGCCATAATTTCTCTAACAGTGCCTTGGCTCTAGAAAATTAAAGACTATTCTGCTAGTACACTTGGATAACACGTCGGATCAGGGGTTGATTTCTAGTAAAGTATTTTGGCTTACTAGGCCTCAGTTTTCTGTGGAATGGGTAGAATAGTAATTGACTTGCCATCAAGTGACATCCATTAAATGCTCTGTGGCTTTTGGCAGAAAGAAGCCATAACAACGCTAGTTATTAAGCGCATTGCATGGTATCATCAAAAAGAATTCTCTGGGGTAATGAAACGAGAGGAGCTTTTCTGTCAAAGAGCTCCCCTGACATCTGCATGTAGCTCATGGTCCATGTGTTTCTTGGGTTCTTATCAATTATTCTTATTGCACTTTGCAGACAGGAAGGAACATGTCAGAACATGGAGAAGCTGGACTGGTGCTAAAGCCTCATGCCTGCTTTTGATTTATCACATTTGGGAAAGTAAGTACAGACCCTGCATCTTTCTTTCTATTCTTTGCCAAATAATGTCACACATGCTGAGGACCATGGCTTTTCTGCTTCCTGAGGATGATGCACATTGCTCATTCTCCTGGACTCACTGAGACATGTCTCGAATATGCAGTCCCCTCAAATGATGGTGAGCAGAGGCGGCCAGTGATCAAGCAGAGTTTCCTCTACTCTGCAGAAGCACAGCTGTGGTCCCACATGTTCAATCAGGCATCAGCTCTGAAGTACACCCCCCTCGGCCTTCGAGCATCTCACCTGCTCCCTAGTCCGTCAGCACAGTAACCCTCTCCCCAGGTATGGTGCAGATGTTGAAGCATGAGGATAAAACTCACCATATTTCAACAGACTTCCCCATAGATCATTGTGTCTTAGAGATATAATTTCATGAAAATAGAGGTGTTAGAACTATAGGAGGTCTCAAAAAATGGACATAACATTCCACCTTAGTGAGGTGGTATTGTCTCCATTTTACAGATGAAATAACTGAGACCCAAAGTCATACAGTTGTTTTGTATCGCAAGAAGGGACCAACAGGGACCGTCAGTTCTCTTGCTTACTAATCCAGAGATTCATTTACTTCATTTGGTTTGACTCAAGGTAAATCTGATTTTGTTTAACAATAAAACATGTTGCCAGGACTTTCAACACTATTTTTGATCTGATTTCTGCATATCTTCTCGGCACAGCTTGGCATTAGCTATTTCACTACTTAGCTCCCAGACCGTAGGGTGGGAGCCAGTCCTGTGCAGCTGGCCTTGTACAGGGCCTACCAAGTGCCCCACAATGAGCTGGTGCTAAGAACTAATGACAATGAGTGAGCCTTGGGGAGTTGGTGGAAACCCAGAGGGGGCATCCAAGATCCACTGTGCCTATCCAGCTTGGAGGGTGCTTGGAGGCAAGGAAGGTCTTTCCCCAGTTTCCCAAGGCTTTTATCAAAGTCAAGACAGACACTAGTCAACACGCTGTCAGTAACACACAATAGTTTTTGGAAGTGCTGGAGAGGGAAAAGCCAGGCAAAGTCAATCACTGTTTGGTCTCTTCTTTACAAACTCACCTTGTGATTCCGCCCATGCTTATCCAACAGGGAGATGATGGACTTGATGTGGCCCTCTGCTATCAGATTTAAGGCTTCTGGGCTTTCAATCAAGATGCAGTGCAAAACTTCCAAGATACCTACATGAATGCCACAAAAATCATTTGGATATTAAATAGCCTACAGAATACCATAATTTAGAAACCTGAGGGTGAACAGACCATCCTGAGGGGACAGAATATAATCAGTTCTTTGAATCTATTAAATATTGCCAGCCAGAAGAAAGATGCATTCATCTCTGATAGACTTCAGAAGCCCCTGGGGGCCAACTGTCTGTAATTGAGAGGCGAGTTCAATTCAGCACTAACCCCATCTTCCTTTTCCTGGACAAAGACGCAATCCTGGTATGTCAAAATATAGAGAAGCATCTGTAAAATGAAATTATTAATTTGATCAAACCAAACGATACTTCATTTAAAAGTAGATATCAAAGGAGATGCCCAGTTTACTATAAATTCTAAAGGTCATTTAAGTAACTTAGAAAATATTCTGAGTTTCTCCCAAATAAGAATTTTTCTAGAAACTACTCCAGAAATTATTTTTATTTTAGGTGCATTAGTGCATCAAACAAACTATAAGATCACAAAGTATATTTGGCTTTGACCCTCTTTTTTTGGCACACTGGATAGTTTTCTACATTAAGCACAAGGGTAACATCATGATGAAAATTCAAAGGAAGTAGTTAGCCAATAGCTTCATTGGTTTCATTAAGAAAATTTCTTTTGATTCTGTTTTTTATCAAGGTTTTCATAAACTATCCTGAAATGCAATCTAGTCCATGAGAGGCGGCACTGAAGAAAAGAGAGGCTTAGGAAGACAGGTGCGTAGGTGGATGGTCCTTCGGGGACCCTCCCTTGGCCTGTCTGTTAAAGCACCTGCCACCTCTAGACTACGAGAAAAGCATCGAACCCCTTCAGCTTCCCTAAGAGGGGCCTACATCTGCCATGTTCACTCATCTCGGAGGAAGCAACTGCTGAGCTTCACGACGCAGTCACTTGTCAACCATGACGCTACTCTTGCCTTAAATTCTCTGTGATTCATCATGAAGGGCTATAGATGTGAAGGGTGATTATGGGGGGAGTGGGGAAGAGGATAATCATTTTTCCCTCTTATTCCATAGTCATCCTTCAATCCTGCTTTTAACCAAAATAGGACAACATGGAAAGAGGCTTTAGAAAACCAGAGGGTAAGACTTTCATTTATTTGTTCCTTTTTTCTTTCTTTCTTTCTTTTTTTTTAATTATTTGAGACTTGCTTGCAATCCAGTGGAAAAGATTCAACCCTGTTTTCTTTTTTTACAGAAAGAAAAAAAAGTGCATTTTCTCTACTAATAGTTTCCTGACAATTCTTACCTGAGGAAGATTCTAGTCTGTCCAATTTACTGATTAGCCAATCAAGGTTATTGGAGAATTGAGCACAGTTGTTTCTGTTTCCGCGAATGAGAGCAGCTGCAAACAAGGAGACATTTGATCACGTAGGGTCAAGGGGCATGATGATGGGCACAAGAGCTTGGAAAGCTGTTGAGCACTTCACCTGCTTAGTAATGAAAAGGAACTGCATGACAATCTTATCCTGCCTAGCCCTTGGATACAATTCTGTTTCTATGTTTAGAAGAGTGAAAATCTAGTTCACTCACTCACTCAACAAGTATTTCCAAAGAGTCTGCCATGTACCAGGCCCCTGTCCAGCTGCTGGGACTAGAGCAATGGGGCAGAAGGAGGAGATTCCCTGCCTTTATCAAGTAGGGGATTAGGACAATGAAGACATAACTTAATACGATGACTTCAGACAGTGACACACAAGAATTTAATATCTGCTTGGTTACTGATTTAAGAACTCAACTTCTTGCAATGTTTTCTTAAATATAGCTAGAGATTTGTTACTCTTCAGGACTAAAGGAAGGTGTCCCAGTGAACATTTCTGGAAAGGTCGGTTACACTAACAGATAAACAATAACAGCATGTAACTAGAAAATATCTAAAATGTAGCACTCTATGACAGTGGTTCTGGAAGTATATAGTCCCCAGGTCACGGACTCCAGCATCACCTGAGAACTTGTTATATATGCAAATTCTCAGGCCTTATCCCAGATCTACTGAATTAGGAACTCTGGGTTGGGGCCAACATCTTTGTTTTAACCATCCCTTCAGCTGACTCTGATGCCTGTTCATACTTGAAAACCACTGGCAGACGATATTGCAGAGAGAGGGAAAGAATAGGCTTTCGTTAGAGTTTTACCAATCCAGACCAAGGAACTCTCCCTCTAGTAGATGCAAATCTGGAACAAGTCCATGTAAACTGGTGCACCCTCAAATAGCCTGTACTTCACGTAGTTGTTTTTCAGGGATTGGGATTTTTTTTTTTTTTACTGAGGCTGATACATGGGAAGTTTAGGACAAGGAAAAGCCTTGTCCAAAGCCTCTACTTTCCATCCCCACAGTCGGTGGAGGGCAGAATTCCGTCTGAGCTCCTAACCTGCTTTTCAGGTCAGCTGCAGCAAGGGGGTTTTAAGCACGAGCCTGAGAGTCAGACTGCTGGGAGTTAAGCCACAGCTCCATCTCTTACTAGATGTGTAACCTGAGGTTATGAGCTGCTCTGTGCCTCAGTTTCTTCATCAGCAAAATGGGGACAGAAAAGTAACCATGTCTCAAAGTGTTGCTTGCAGGATCAAAAGAGATATTCCACAATTTGGCACACAGAGATCAATGATTTTTAGCTATTATTGTTGTATTAATAACTACTGGGTTTCAGCTGTGTCACTACACTATGCTAGAGTTTGAAGAGACTTTACAGGGTCACACAGCCTGGTGGCAATCCCACTAGCCTGACCCCCTCACATGGAGGAACAGGTCCAGACTGATTTCTCTGGCCCCTCTCTCTGGCTGGTGAACTTTCTACAGACTTCCTCAGTGGAACATACACTTCAGAGAAAAGCCCTAAAGTGCTGTCTTGTCGTGGCATCTGAGCATCTCCTCGTGGTCCCCTTCTTGCACAGGCTGCTACTGTCTGCTTGCTGTCTCCCTCCCGCAGGCTGTCAGTCCAGGCCTGTGGGATGAACCTGTTACAGCAGACACCAGAATATTATCTAAAGCTCAGCATTGTGAGAAGAAAGGCTGGATTCTGGAACATAATTACTTCCTGCCTTTTTGTTTCCACCAAAATAAAATAAATAGGCCAAATCAGCAGAAATCATAACTGACAAGTGGACAGGAACAGAATTTAAGAGAATAACAATCCTCAAAGTGCAGGTGCTATCTTTGCAGAAGTTTAAAACTGGAAGACCCGCCATACATGTGTTCTAATCTCGTTTCCTCATTTAAAGATAAGGAATTAAGGTTCAGGGGGTGTCACTATCAAGGGTTTCACAGGTAGTTTTGCAAAACCAATCCCCATCTACTTCCACTTGCTGCTGACTTCTTGCTCTGAGTTTGGGAAGCACAATAAGCTACTAGTTAACAGAATGAACAGCTGGGTTAAAAATCAAATGGTTAACAAAAGGCTTCAAAGGAAGGCGGCTAGCTCACAGTCCTGGGTTCTCACTTGGCAATCCCTTGGAAACCTTCCCAGGGAGAGGGCGCTGTACGTGTACTCACCCAGCAATTTGTAGAGGAGGTTCAGAATTTCTTTCCAGGCCATGCCACTCTCTTCCCTGGCAATCCCTGCAAAGTGTGCTACGCTATTGTAGATATTTAAGCGATCGATGCAATTTAAGACAAGGGCCAACATTCCCTGAGAAGGAGAGTTGAGGAAAGAGTAAACATCCTGATTAAGAAAGTAGAATCTCTTTTGCTCTTTTCCTTCCCATGTCATTCACCTGTGAAAACTGATAACGCTAATATGCAAACAGACCTTCATGGTGCCAGTTGGGGTTTTGGTTTTTTCCTCCTAAAAACAAAATATACATTTTTATGCCTAGAGACCTAAATAGCATCTATTTGGGGAATGAGTCAGCAGTCTCTTCTGACGGTTTGCCCCCACGTGTTTAACTCAATCCAAGGACATACTGAGGAAGAGGGAGCGTGAATGAGTCTCACAAAAACCTGCTTTCCGTCTGGTCTGGTGTGAAATGATTCTGACTCACCCAGAAACAGCTCTGGATACAGTACCTGTTTTCTCCTTAAATCTAAAGCAAGTGCAAGAAGTTCCATTCAGATGTACAGGACAATTATGCTTGCTTCCTCTAGCAAAAATGTAGAATTTAGAGACAATAGGACCAAAAGAGGATTTTCAACTACTTTTCCAGCTTCTCATTATTTCATTTTTTAAAAATTGTTAACTTTTATTTCAAAATATTAGGGGATACAAGTGTTCTTGTTACACAGATGAATTGTATAATGCTGAAGTCAGGGCTTTTAGTATGATGGTCACTAGAATAGTGTACATTGTACCCAATAGGTAAGTTTTTATGCCTCACCCCCTCCCACTCTCCCCATTCCGAGTTTCCAATGTCCTTTACACATCACTTTATGACCATATATACCCATTGTTTAGCTCCCACTTATTAATGAGAACATATACACACACATACACACACACAACACATTTTCTTTGTCTACTCGTCAGTTGATGGGAACTTAGGTTGATTCTATACCTTTGCAATTGTGAATTGTGCTGCAATAAACATTTGGGTACAGGTGTCTTTTTGATATGACTTTTTTTCCCTTTGGGTAGATACCTAGTAATGGGATGACTGGACTGAATGGTAGTTCTACTTTTAGTTCTTTGAGGAATCTCCATACTATTTTCCATAGAGTTGGTACTAATTTACAGTTCTATCAACTGTGTATAAAGTATTCCTTTTTCATTGCATCCACGGCAACATCTATTGCTTTTTTATTTTTTAATAATCACCATTCTGTCCGGGGTAAGGTGGTATCTCACTATGGTTTTAATTGCATTTCCCTGATGATTAGTGATGTTGGGCATTATCCAGCTAATTTATATTATGCCACCTATTAAAAACACTTGTGCCTAGCTGTTCTTAAAGAGTAGGAGGGAGATGGTAAGTGCAGTTTCAGTAGCTTATAAGGCATACACAGAATGTGTATGCTAGAAGACTGAGCAAGGATGGTTCTACATTCTACTCCACTAATTTTGGACATGCCTAAGAGACAAGCTCTATCCTGAGGCATGGTGGATCCCAAAGTATAACTATGGCCTGTTAGCACGGGATCACCACATCCAAGTTTGGAGAAAGCTTGTGACTTGTCTAAGGTCATACACAGTCAGGAATGGAGCCAGAACGAGAGCCTGGGTCTCCTTAGCCCCCAGGCCAGGCTCTACCTCCAGTGATTCAGATGCTCACATACTGACATAAAACCTAGCATCATCTGTATCTTTCAAACCAGCTTCTCAGGCATTCCTGTTGTGGGAGAATCTAGGCATTAGTATTTTTCAAACAGGCTTCATAGGTAGTTCTGACATTTTCCAAAATTTGGGAATCACAGCCAATGCCATGTTCTAACAGCTGAAATTTATTGAAAATGGATTTTGGATACACACGTGGCACGGAGGCTTTAAAACGTAGCCTGGTTTGAATGTGCCACCATTGCTAGTACAACCAGAATTGGCCAACAGGAAGGGTCTACGTCCAATAAATCCTTTTCTTCCCAGCTTCCGAATCTCTTTCTTGTTCTCCAGCTCTTTCATAAACATGCACATGCATAGAGACAAAGCTAAATTGCAGTCGTAGAGATATTTTAGCTCAGCACACAAAGAGAATCTCAACTTTTTGTTCTGACTTACCTCTTCCTTGAAAAGATTCTGTCTGTTTTTGAGCGAGCGGAGCTTATTCTGCTTGTCTTCATGCCGCATCTCCTCCTCCGGGGGCTGGAAGTAGGCAATCAAGTCCTGTAGGGTCTGTAGGACCTCTTCTATAGGCAGGGTCACGGGGTTGGCTGTGCGATTGTTTCCACTGAAAACCATGAGATTGACATGGCTCAGGCACCAGCCACCAGGAGGGCCCCGACAAACCCCCGCTGGGTCCTGCTCCTAATGGCCCCACACCGGACCCTGAGCTGCTTCCTGGGGGTAGTCGCTGTGCCAACAGCTACAAAACAAACGTTGCCAGCCCATGGACCAATGAAAGAAAACATTCTGTTTTGATTTTAAATCTATTTCATAACCAAAGAGAAATGACTCCTTTTAGCCCATTTGTTTTCAAGCAACTTATAATTCATCCTATTAAAACTGCTGTGATATTTCAGCACCTAGCATCACTTAGGTCTTCCCTAAATGTTTAGTGATGATTTTTTCTGTAATCTAAAGAGGGAACTTCAACTGTGACGAAGACAGTGACTTTTCCATCTGCAGCAGATGCTTCCTTCCCTTCTACATACCCGTTTGTCTGCCACATTTTTTCCTCTTTAAATAAAAAAAACTTTAAAAAATAACAAATGTATTAACCCATAGTTCTTTTAAACTATCATCCCTTCTTCTTGGAATTGGTTAAACATAAGGCTGCAAGGATTTCCACTGATGGGTCTCTCCGTCTGTTTTCTCTCTGCCTGTCTCTCCCCATGTTCCCTTCTCTGTCTGTCTCTGTGTGTCTTCTGATATCTCTGCACCTGCTTTTCTCTCCATGTTTCTGTGTGTGCATGCACACACCCGCTTTCCCTTCACCCCATCTGCTGATACCTCTCTCCTTTGCTCTCTGTATCTGTGGGTCCTTCCTCTGACCTTTTTCTCGCTGTTCCCTCCTCCCCCCTTCCCAGCATCTCCCCATCTCTCAATATCCTCCCCACTCTGGCTCTGCTTTAATGCTTGTTCCTCTTTGTTTCTCCATGTCGCCCCCAAGCTCATGTCACTGGGCCTACCATCTCTCTCTCCCTGTTGTGTTGTTCCTCCTATCTTGTGTGTATGTCCCTGTCTCTTTTGGTTTTATTTTTCCAAAGTTTTTGTAACTAAATCCTTTCGGCACAGAGAGACTACAAGCCACCACAGATATCCAAATGAGCCTTCATTTTTCCATCCCCTTGCGGGATACATGTACGAGCCTCTCCAAGGGCAAAGGCTAGGAAGAGGAAGGGGAAATGGACCCATCTACTGTGGAGTTGCATTGTTAGGCTCTGAGTGACTGAGAATTGGCTGATTATGTAAGCAACATCAGGTCTACTCCTTGAGGGTCAATTTCCAATGAGTTCTCCTATGCATTTACAGTTTAGTCGACCACTGTTATATATTAATCTGGACTCAGGCTAAGAAAAGATTGTCAGCTAGGGCCAAAAGACTCAACAAGCTCTGAAAACATTCAGGCTGTAAGGTGATAATAATTCCAATTTTGGACAGAAAAATGCCAAGTGTATGCAATGCGGGTGGAACACCAGCGGACGATGAGCTTATTACAGGCAGGGAGCACTTTTCTCAGTGTGTGCTCATGCTCAGCCCACGGCAGGTTCTCAGCAAGTGTTTGCAAGTGACTACCTGGGATGTTATTGGACAAAAAATAGTGAGAAAGAGAATGCCATGAGGACATGAGATGAAGGTTTGGGAATAGAAAACTCAATCCTACATGACTTCCCACTTCTTAATTCAGGGAAGGAATGAATATATTTTCCTCAATATTTTGGTCCAGTTCCAAGTCTTGCCTGTTTGTTTTGTTTTGTTTTGTTTTTTAACACTTTGGTTTTACCAGAGACACTGAGGCTGGTGATAGAAAAAGATGAAAACAAGAGGTTTATAGGCTTTTTTGTAGCTTGCTGGAGCAGCACATGTACTGTACACGGAACTGGAAATGCGAGGTTTTAGTCTTGTCACTGCCATTAACCGTGTGATATTTGGACTGCCCCTAAGCCTCTTGTGCTTCAATTTTACACCTGGAAAATAGGCAAGGCACACTCTATGATTGCCAGCCTCACTCACGTCTAATTTTTTGTTCTGTGGATTCTCATGGTTGGATCACTTCATCTTACCCCGTAAGGAAACATCAATATAATAGTCCATGGAACTGAGGCAGATCCATTGTTTCTTTTAAAAAGGGGCACATATCCTATGATTGGCACTGGGGACAGTGGTGAAAATAGACATGACCTTTGAACAGCCTCAGGGTGTTCACAGTCTCCTTTAGAACCTCAGAGTAAGCCAAATGGACAGGGACGAGATGGTGTCCCGATTCAGAAATAACTGCAATTGGCACCTGTGTCGCCCCAGCTTTCTTCAACTCCCTGCAGTCCCTGTACCACTAAATTCTTGGACATTTGCCAGTGAATTATAATGTTAAATTCTAGTGAGATCACAGGTGACTCTGAATATTTACCATACCGTGACCATAACATAATTATGGATATATTGTTTCCCTCCTAAGGTTAAACTCAGAGGGCAAAGACAGTATCTTTTTCCCAGCAGGATTTCTGAGACTGCTTAATCCACTGCATTGTTCATTTGTCCTGGTGGACAGTCCCCAGCAACTCTACAGAGGATGAGGCAGCACGAAGAAATTTTAACCTTTCCTTTTTCATTGTTCTTGTTTTTTCACTGCCTATTCCTTTAACCATAATTTGCTCTTGCAAAAAGGCCGCCCCTCCTTCCACTTTCCAAGTGTACAAAGCAAGCACTGCTGGTTTCTCAAAAGAGATGGGAGAGAAGAATCTGCTTCCAAAATATTTCTTCCTCCTTCACTTCCTAGCTCTTGCAAAATCCAAGTACTATGACTTTTGCAGCCCACACCCCTTCTGCACTGATTTTTTTTTTCATCAGTCTTCCTTTTTTTCCTAAAACATCCTGTTTAGAAGAATCAAGAATTTCTCCATTGAGAGCAGGACTTTTTGAGTTATTTAGGAACTCAGTAAATCCTCTCTTGTATAAAACAATAAAACTGAACAAAATATCAAAAACAACCATTTCAGGATTCTGGAAATTGACCAAAGGCATACAAAAAAATCCAGTAGGATTTATAGTTAAAAATTGATCAGCCTTGGTAAGAACAGTAAGAGTCTATGGTGTTTCAGCCTGTGGATGTTTCCATCTCCTCCCCTGCTTCATGGCAAAGAGGCTCTAACAGGGTGGGGTAAGCCACGTGTAAGGCCACATGCATGCTCAGGAAGGACTGGAGAGGGCCCTAGCTATCCATCTCTGGCTGGAGGTGAGGCCCCATGAAAACAGAAAGTAAAATTCAGGACAGAACTATAAACTGCCTAAATCTTGAACATGTCATCCAGCTCACACTCAAATTCAGAGGCAAATGGTTGCAGGCTTGCATTGTAAGAAATATTAATACAAAAAAAAACCAGTCTTTCATAAAGTGAAAATTGAGTGAAAATAAATGGGAATTGTAAATGCATATTGATTGTATAAATTAGTAATAATGATGCCTAACAAGGTTAAAAATAAATAAGGTATTATTACCAAATAGTAATAATATATAAGTAAAAGTTATGAAAAAAAAAGAAAAAGAAAATGATACCAAAAGTAACTAGAATCCATACATAGACATGAAGAGTACTGGTATAGGTAATTATCTAGGTAAATATAAAATACAATATAAATATATATTTTCTCTTTTGTTCTTGCAATTGATTAAAAAACAATTGCATGAAACAATAATTATAAAACTGTATTGTTGAGATTATATATGAAGGTGTAATATACATGGCAATATTGTCACAAAAGAGGGAGAGAATAGAATAATATTAAAGCAAAGTTGCTTTATTTTGTTATGTTAGCATTAATTTAAAGTAGATTTTCAAGTTAAATAGAGTTCCCTAGAGCAACCACTAAGAAAATAACTCAAAAAAGTATTTTAAAAACCCAACAAAATAATTAAAATGGTACACTGGAAAATATCTAACACAAAAGAAGGCGGTTAAGGAGAAACAAGAACAAAAAGGATATGAGACAAAAAACAAATAACAAAACGGCAGACATAAATTCAACTATTTGAATAATCATATTAAATATAAATGGATTAAGCATATCAGTGTAAGGGAGAGATTGTCAGACAAGATTATTAAAAATAATCCAAATGTGCTGTTTACAAGAGACACACTTCAGATTCAAAGACATAAACAGGCTGAAAGTACAAGATTGAAGAAGATATATCATGCAAACAGAAACCATAAAATCTACATGTAAGATATCTGAAGTGGCTCTACACAATAGACTAAAAATGTTCATAGAGAAGAAAGGAAGATCGTTTATAATTACAAAAGAGTAAATTTGTCAGAAAGATATTATACCTATCATAAACATATAAGTGCTCCAAAACGGAGACCAAAATATATGAAGCAAAAACAGACATAAGTGAGATAGAAGATGACAATTCAATAATAATTAAAAATGTTGATAACCTATTCCCAAGCAGTTAATGTAATATACCATATTAAAGAAGGACAAAACTATATGATCATATCAACAGACAAATAAAAAGCATTTGACAAAATCTAATGCTCATTCAAGATAAAAACTCTCAACAAACTAGAAGTAGAAGGTAACTTTCTCAACCTGCTAAAGAGCATCTACAGGAACCCTGCAGTCAATATTACATGTAACAGTGAAAACCTGAATATTTTCCCTTTAAGATCAGGAATAAGACAAGTATGTTTGTTCACACTGCTTTTATTGCACACAGTAGTAGATATTCTAGCCAGTGCAATCATGCAAGAAAAAGAAATAAAGTGCATCCCTATTGGAAAGGAAAAAAATAAATCTCTTTATTCATAGATGACATAATCCTATATGTAGAAAATTCTAAGAATACACACACACAGCCCACTATAACTAATAAATAATTTCAAATAGGTCACAGAATATAAGATCAATATTTAAAAAACCCAATTTATATACAACAGTATTTCTATATACCAGCGATGTATAATCTGAAATGAAATTAACAAAATAATTCCATTTGTAGTAGCACCAAAAAGAATCAAATACATAGGAATAACTTTCACAAAATTACAAGATTTTTGTACTAAAAACTACAGTATCTTACTGAAAGGAATTGAAGAAGAATAAACAAATGGAGAGACATTCCATATTTGGGGGTTGGAAGACTTAATATTATGAAGATGATAGTCTTCTAAAACTGATCACTAGATTCAACGCAATACCTTTCAAAATTCTAGCAGATTTCTTTTTGAAATTGACAAATTCACCCTAAAATTTACACAGGAATGCAAAGAACCCAGAAATAGCAAAATAATTTTGAAAAGAAGTACAAAATTGGAGGACTCACTCTACATGATTTCAATACTTACTATAAAGGTACATTAATCAGAACAGTGTTGTTTTGGAATGATGACACACATATACATCAATGAAATAGAATTAGGAGTCCAGAAATAAATTTCCACATTTCTGGTCATTCGACTTAAGGTGCCAAGGCATCTGATGAGGAAAGGTAGTCTTTTCTGGCAAATTGTGCAGGGACAATCTGATATGCATATGATCCATATGCAAAAGGATGAATTTAAACCTTACCACATATCATGCACAAAAGTGGACTTAAAATGGATCACAGACCTAAATGTAAGAGCTAAAATTCTAAAACTTTTAGAAAAAAAATAGGAGAAAATCCTGGTGATTCTGGGTTAGAGTTCTTAGGTATGACATTAAAAGCACAATTCATGAACAAATATGTTAAATTGGACCTAATCAAAAATAGAAACTTTTGTGTTTCAAAATATACCATTAAAATGAGAAGAAAGGCCACAGACTAGGAGAAAATATTTGCAAATCATAAATTTGGTAAAGAACTTATAACCAGAAGATAAAAAGAACTCTCAACTCCATTTGAAGACAAATGACCCAATTTTAAAAAGGCAAAACACTTAATTACATTTTACAAAAGAAGATATATGAATGGCTAATAAGCACAGGAAAAGAGGTTCAACGTTATTATTCCATTCTGGAAATGCAAATTAAAACCACTATGACATACCACTTCATACTCCCTAGAATGGCAATAATCAAAAAATCAAATAACAAACAGACAAGGATGTAGAGAAACTGGAATTTCATACATTTCTGAGGGGAACTTTAAAACGGTACATCTACTTTGGAAAACAGCTTTTCAGTTTAAAAACTTAAACATACCCAAATGTCCACTGATGAAGAAATGAGTAAACAAAATGTGGTATTTGCATACAATGGAATATTATCCAACCTTAAAAAGGAATGAAATTCTGATACACACTACAGCATGGATAAAACTTGAAGACATTTTGCTCAGTGAAACAAGTCAGACGAGACACAAAAAGACAAATATTGTATGTTTCCACTTGTATGAGGTACCTAGAATAGTTAAACTCATAGAGACAGAAAGTGGAATAGATGTCACCAGGAGCCGAGGGGAGAGGAGAATGGGGAGTTACTGTGCAGTAAGCACAGTGTTTTGGTTTGGGACAATAAAACAACTCTGCAGATGGATAGTGGTGATGCCACTGAACTTAAACATGGGTAAAATAGTAACTCCTATGTGATGTATATTTCACCACCATGAAAGATATGTTAAAAAGTGACACAAATTTACATATGACTCAGCAATTCCACTCCTATTATCCCAAGAGAAATGAAAACATATCTGAAAGCTTTTACACTAAAATCCATAGAATTACTCATAATGACCGAAACAGGAAACAAGCAACTGTTAAATTGATGAATGAATAAACACAATGTGATAGTGTGCATCTGTATCTATATATCCATCTGCTTCTCTCCACACACACACACACACACACACGTGCGAATACTCTTCAGCAATAAAAAAGGAACTGAACAACATGACTAAACCTCAAAAATATAATGCTAAGGGGCCATATTCAAAAGACAAGATATTTTATGATTTAACTTATCAATTAATGCATTAAGTTGAGACAAAAAGCAGATTAGTGGTTGCCTAGGGCTGGGGGTGGCAACTAGAATAAACTGCAATGGGCATAAAGAGATATTTTTAGGATGATGGAAATGTTCTAAAACTGAATTGTGGTGATGGTTATACAGCTCTGTAAATATATTAAAACTCACTGAACTGTACACTTACAAGGATGAATTTTATGATATGTAAATTCTACCTCAATAAAGCTGTTTAAAAATAATCTTCCCATTGTCAAGCATGTAACTTGCACTGATTTTGAAAATAACAGCTTTATTGAAATATAATTCACATATCATAGCACCACCTATTTAAAGGGTACAATTAAATGGTTTACTGCTTTAGTGTGATCACAGAGTTGTACAACCATCACCACAATCAGTTTTAGAACTTTATTTTATCAGCCCTCCATAAAACCCTATACTCATTAGCAGTCACTCTTCCCTTTGCCCCTGAGACACTCCAGCCCTAGGTAATCACTAATCTACTTTCTGTCTTTATAGATTTGCCTATTCTGGACATTTCATATAAATGATATCCTACACTATGTGGTCTTTTGTGACTTGCTTCTTTCACTTTGCATAATGTTTTCAGGGTTCATCTATATTGTAGTATGTATCAGTACTTCAATTCTTCTAAGGGCCAAACAGTACCCACTGTATGGATATAGCACATTTTATTTATCCATTTCTCAGCTGATGAACATCTGGGTCATATCTACTTTTGGGCTACTATGAATAATGCTGTTACAAACATCTGTGTATAAGTTTTTGTGTGTACATGTGTTTTTACTTCTCCTGTGCATATATCTAGGAGTAAAACTGATGGGTCATATCATAACTTTATGTTTAACTTTTTGACTGTCTTCCAAAGTGGCCACAGCATTTGACATTCCCACCAGTGGTGTATGAGGGTTCCATTTCTCCACATTCTCTCCCACACTAGTTAGTAACAATCTTTTTGATTATAGCCATCCTAGCGGGTGTAAAGTGGTATCTCATCACGGTTTGGTTGACATTTTCCTGATGGCTAATGATGCTGAGCATCTTTTCATGTGCTCATTGGCTATTTGTATATTTTCTTTGGAAAAATGTCTATTCAGGTCATTTGCCCATTTTCAATGTGTTGTCTTTTTCATTGTTGAGTTTTAAGAATCCTTTATTCTAGATGTAAGTCCCTTATCAGATATATGGGTTGCAATTTTTTTCCATTATGTGGGTTGTCTTTTCACTCCTTTGATAGAGCCCTTTGCAGCATATCATTTTAAATTTTGAGGAAGTGCAATTCGTTTTTTTCTTTTGTTGCTTTTGCTTTTTAGTGTCATATTTAAGACACTATTGTCTAATCCAAAATCATGAAAATTTAGGCCTATGTGTCCCCTTCTACATGTTTTATAGTTTTAGGTCTCACATTTAGGTCTTTGATCCACTTTGAATTAACTTTCATATACGTGTGGGGGAGGCGGCACTGACTTTTACAAAATTTTTAAGGGCAGAAGTTGAGAGAATTGGGGGCCAGATAAATAAACCCATCCACCTAGAGGGTGATCATCTTGGCGCTAGTCAAGACTACATGAAAAACTCATGTGTGCAAGTAGCTATCTTTTTCTGCCTATACCAAGGCAATCATTCTTATAGCCTTTCTTTGAGGAAGAAAAGCAGGTTCTCAAAGTAATGAGACATCGAAAGGAGGAAAGAAAAGTTTTACTCAGAGATCACAGGAAACCAGCGGCAGAGCCAAAAGTAGACAAAACACTTGCAAATCTCAGTTTCATCGTTTACACTATGTGGTCAGTGGCAGGAATACTTCTACTTTCCATGCTCCTTTCTCCAATTTTAATAAGGGAACCTCCAAGTTGTACTAGGAACATTGCCAGCCAGCCAGAGATATAGTTCTCAGGCTCCCTCAGTTCTAAGTTTCACCCTTTTGCAGCACAGTCCTCAGACATGGTGTTAGTAATAAGCTATTTGTAGAAAACATACCAGGACAGCAGTTCTCAATCGTGGCTGAATGTTAGAATCACCTAGAGAGCTTTAATAAAATACTAGTAATTTGGATCCCCCCTCCGGAGATTCTGATGCAATTGGTTTGAGATACAGCTTCAAAATTTGGGTGTTAAAAGCTCCCTAGATGAATCTAACATGTGGCCAAGGTTAAGATCTCTATTCCAGCATAGTGGTTTTTAAACATTAGCATATACCAGCATCACCTGGAGGGCCTATAAAATATGATTTGATGAATCTTACTCCCAACAGTACCTGATTCAGTAAGTCTTGTATAAAACCTGAGAATCTGCATTTTAACAAGTTTGCAGATGATACTGATGTGCTGGTCCAGAGACATACTTTAAGAATGTGTAGAAGATGCCAGGGCAGAAAGGTAGAAGGAACCTGAGCTGTACTACTTTCCCTAAGCCACCTGTCTACTCTACCTTATTACTTAGAAGTAAAAGTTTATTCTGAACTGCAACAATAGCTTAGCCTATATCCTAACTAATGCACATCCCTTGGATTGCAGTCTTTCAACAAGAAAAGTAAAGCTATAAAAAAAGTGCTCATTTCATGCAAATTCACACATGCAATTGATACCCTCTTGGCTTTAGAGATAATTTCCTACAAGGGAAGAATGGCTTGGAACACTGCACGGCTTACAACAGAATCCGTTTCTCATGGTAATTGGTGAAAACAATTCAGGGTTCTGTTTTGGCAGCATTTTTTAGGCTGGAGGGATTACAATCCAAGTAAGCAGTTCTGTTACTGTTCCCATTTAAGTCCCAGCCACAGTTGGGTAACCCAAGGCTTCCAATGCAAATCCACTTTGATCCAAACCTTAGCAACAATTCTGAATGATGTAGAAATCCTTTCTAAATAGCACACAAGGTATGGCTCAGTTTCTCCTCGCTCCTCTCTTTACATACTAATACAAAAGGGATCTAAGTGCTCCAGCTCTTTTCACTTAATTTTTGTGCAAAGACCTTGGGCATTCATCACAGAAACCCAAATAACCAATGGGGCTTGGGGATTTGTTGGGCAAAGAGCGAAGCTAGTAGGAGGTCACCTATGCAGGAATTAAGTTTCAGTCCCAAGTTGTCTCAGGTAAAACTCTTCGCTGGCGCTTAACTATTTCCTGACAATACTCATAGTATCAAAAGGAGGTGAATGGATGGCATTAGAAGGCCAGAAAGAGTAAAAACTGCCAGGGACAGAAAGGGGAGGCGCTAACGTACCTGACGAACTGGCTAAACAAGGCTGTCGTGTTCCGGATGATCCGAGCAGCCTGGGACTCCTCGCGCTGGCATCTCTGCAGTGTTAACCCGTCATCCATGTGGCCTTCCTGATGCAGTATGACCTACCCACAGGGGAAGGGACAGCAGGTCCAGGTTACGTACTGCTCCACAGCTGGCAGTCAGCATTTCCTGCAGTGTTTCCCTCATCCCTCTTACTCCTCTCTCCAACCAAGCCTCCCTGGGTCCATTTTGAAAGTGGGACATTAACAGAGTTATTTCACTCGGATGCCCTATTACTGACAGATGAACCATTCCTGAGACACAGTGCTTAGACAAAAATGAAATTTTATGTGCCACCACGATATGAGTCACAATAAATTCCATGGGCCTAGATGGCCAATTTCAAAGGGTGAAAACATACTTTATAATAGATTTTTCTCTTAAAATGAACATAGAACCTTAGCTATGGAGATGGGAAAAGTCACTTTGTTCAGAGCCTTTTTCTCCAGAGATAAATTGGGGAAGATGACAGATAATTTACAGCAAAACTCTCCACTGGGATCAGGCTTGGGTTTCTCTACTGCAGGACAGCTACCCTGGGAGTTAACTGTAGGACTGAGGACAGCAGCTCGAGGTGGTAGCTTGCTGCTCATGGAGGCAAGAGAGGGGACTTGAAATCATGAGTTCCGTATTGGCAGACCTTTGTTCTAATCCTGCTGTGCAGCCTTGGGCAAGTTATTTAACCCCTCTTTGCTTTGGATTTCACCATCTGCAAATAGACTTATCTTAGAGGATTGTTTGGAAGATTAGATGATTTATAGGTAAACCATTTGGGATGGCTCCTAGAATACAATAGGTGCTCTTTGAATGCTTGTTATAAGGGGCAGTATAGTACTGATCTTAGATCAGTTATCTGGAAGCTAAGCATACTTACTGATCACTAGCTTTTTCCTTTAAAAGGGTCAAGTATGTGATGATGTTAAGTGAGATGGTTTGACCCTGGCTCAAGTCAGGGTCAGATCCTGATTCAAGTTCCCTGACGTGCCTTCCTTTTGACAGGGGGAATAAGTAAATGGAGACAATGTATAGGTCCTAGAAGTCAGTTCAATGTAAATGAAAGGTGTGGCTCCAAAAAATATCTTTAGAATAAAGATTTTTGGTTCTTTATCATTAAGAGATCTTTAAAATAAAGATTTGTGGTTCTTTCTCATTTTAAGCATAAAGAAACAACTATTTTCCTTTCCAAGTGAAAAATCTCTTATTTATTCTTTATTCTTTTGAAGGTATTTCCTGATAGAATGAATTCACATAGGAAGGAGAATACAGGCTTGCAAAAACTTATGTTCATTTTTGAAAAAAGACTTTACATCCCATCTATATACTGTGGTGTAAACTTAGCAAATGATGCCCTTAACATGGGATTCACTGACTGTTATAAAACATTACTTTGTCAGATCTTCCTGGTTAACAATGTTGCATTTGGATTTGTCACTGTGTTTACTTTAGCCTCAGTCCCAGATTTCTGGTCCCTAAAGACCAAAATCCACAGGTTTTGCTTGTTCAGATAACATATTCCAACTGGCCAGCCGAACAAGAAAGCAAGGGGAACTGGGCAACATGCAGCTGTTAGAATGTTGTTGTTATCACGAACCCTGCTGATCTCAGCAGCTCAGCTCCTTAAAGTCTTTTTTCTCTCCCAGGAATCCCACACATCCAAGAACAGAGAGGAGCAGCCCACAGTGGGGATGGGAAGGAGGGAGCTTCCTTTACAGTGGATACTATCTGGGTTTTCGCTGTATGTGTTCTCCATTGGTTTTTCTAGATTACTGTTCTATTCATTTCATAAAATGCTTAACAGAGATTTGGACATCCTTTGTGTTTTCAGAGAGAAAGAGAGAACTTAACCTGCTCCTTATGAAATGAAACAGTGCAGGCCTGTCAAGGCTGAGCATTATGACACCATTTAGAAAGAGTTTTTGAAGGCACCACCCAAATTCACATGCATATTCTAATGGCTAAATGTATCTATGGGCTATGGTCCTAGACCAGAAAGGCAGGGACAGACACAATAAATCAACAATGCAAACTGGGATCTCTCCACATTGACAGAGCCCTTGGATTGTGTCCCTTCCCACCCAGAGTCACAGCCAAGATCCACAAATTCCACTTTCTTTAAATGTTATCATTACCTTAGTAGGGTTGAAAAACTGTAGAGACTCTACATGATATTATTGTACTCTATCGAAGATTTAAGTTTTCTGCTGGTAGGCTGGTAGAGAATGGGTTTTTGGCATTTAATTTCAATTTGCCTTTATTCCCAGGGTGTAAGCCCTCACTCCTGAAATGCAGCCCTTCTGGGATTCAACTGAAAACCTATTGTATTTTCTAGGGGGACTGAACCCCTGAACCCCAACTTACGTCTCCCTAGTACTGTCATGCTGTCAACGTTGCTGCTTTGCTCCTCTCCGCCATAGCTGCGGCTTTCTGTTGGCTATCTTGGCTTCACATTTCATCTATGGTCAGCTTAGGATGCCAGGGGAAACTGCATGCAGAATTTCAGGCTCACATTTCTATAGTTCTCCCCACTCTGGACTCTTGGCATCTCAAGTCCCAGAAACTGTGGCTGACCCTATGTCTATTCTGTCTCTCCAGCACGGTGGAGCTAACACAAGACCCCGTGCCCTAGGTCTGCAAATCAGCAAATGTGCTGAGGGGAAGAACAGGGATGAAGGCAGGCTCACCTTAGTGTACTGACTACGTGTGATCTTTAGCACCCATGTCCTGGGGGCTTGGTTGTTGAAATCTTCAAATGGTTTGATTGTTTTTCTGTTGTTGTTTTTCGTTTTGTATCTTACCCAGCCTTAGTAGTTGTTTTCAGAGGAAAGGATGGGCTTATACAAGCTAGTCTATGTGACCTCTTATTCTGTTTTCTATCCTCTCTTGATCATTTCATTTTCCCATTTCTAGATATTTTCCTAGTATGTTTTGCTTTACACAAAACTAAGCTATCGCCTTATGTTTGTTCCCAATAGTCTTTCTTAAAATAACCAGTATTCTGGGAAACTTTTCATCATTACCACATTAGGATGATATATCTTAACTATAGTGTATGTTGCCTCCTAGAACATTATCCTGGGACCCCAACTATCTAAACCTGTATTTTGTAAGGGTTTTTCAAGAAAAAAAGCATCACACCCTTGGCATCCATTCTCTGGTTCCTATCAAAAGAAACACTACTACGGCAATTCATTTTCTGGTAAAAAGATGCTGCATGTATTCAAGCTAGTTTCCCACTGTAGCAGGCTGTGATGCACCACTAAGATCTGAATACATTCTCTGTGGATATGGCATCATTCCACAACATTTCTTTCTGCACGTCAGTTCCTGTGGGCTTGTTATTATGCAATAGGCATTTTCTCTGTAGAGATTCTATTCAAGTCTCTATATTATGAAAACTGCACAATAACTCAATCGTCCATTTAAATGAAGGGAGCAATGATGTGGATAATCCCAAGACAACAAACCACCAAAGTCATTTAGATCAGGTTTTAGAGTGCATTAAGCAAATGCCACCTCCTCCTCACAGATTTGCTATATATTCAACTGTTTTTTTTTTTCATTGAATATAGGGCCAGAGTAACCAAATGAGGCTGATGTAATAGAGAAATTGTGTATAATCTTTCACAGAATAACTCTTCAGAATAGTAAGAAATAAAACATAATCATGTTCACCTGATTCTCAGATTCACTTCTATTGCCTAGTTGCTTCCAACTCAGTGTAAAACAACTGTAGACAGACCTTCTGATGTCTCACCTTTCTTTTCAGAGGTCCCAGCCGGGGTGTTTTGGCATCTTGTGCTTTGTATGTCACCCACAGACCACTGGCTATATGCTGGACAAAGCAGACGGAATCTCCATACTTGATCTCTGGAAGGCCCATGCCTTCTATATCTCGCTTGTGACTGGAATCCAATTTCTCCTTGATTTCCTGATTCACATAGACACGAAAGAAACCAGCATAGGCATATCTGGTTAAATAGTAACTCAAGACATAAAACAAATCCCCTATGCAGAATTTGTAAGCCAGGGAATCAGTTACCAAAATAATCATGATGTGTCTGTCCAAGCCAGGATTTCAGAAAGACTTGCTTCCCTCACCTGTTGTTAATTGTGAAGGAAATGGCTTTCAAGTTTTGGCTAATTTGGTGATTATTAACACCCATGGGAAAAAGAGACAGCTGGTAGGTTCTGTCTTCTGTTCTAATTTTATATACGTTTGCATTATATTCTCTCCCTTCCTCATCCTGATATAGAAACCTTAATGAGTCACCCTTTACTGGCCAATTAACTTATTTTCAGTAAGTGATATCTTTCATAATTTTAATGGTTATCCTACATAACTTCCCTAACTCAGGGGCTTTAAACATATCTATTAACATCACATAAATATCTTTTACAAAACTTTTCAGAGAAAGGATACTCTTTCAGTAGGTAGGGGGTGCTACTGTGCCTTAAATTAAGGTCATCCTTTGCATAGTACTAATAGTTTCTTAGGGCCTCCTGGGTTGTGTGTTGCAGTCAGGGATTTCATTTTTCAATTGTCACTATTTCACTACCTATTCTCCAGTATGGAAAAGGGGCTTCCTGTACATCAGGTAACAACTTAGTGACAATCTGAAGTGCCTATCACAAGAATGTGTCATGAAGTAGATCTCTGATACATGGCAACTTTTCTCCTCCTCATCAATCAGAGTCTCAGTGGGCTCTATTCTAAATGGTTCTACTCTACTTTCATTTCTTTTCTACATCTTACGTTAAATTGCTCATTTGTAAAAGCCATTAACCAGGCAGCATTTTGGACTTTTTACAGGATCAAAAATATAGCATGCTGTTCCCTCTGCTTGCAACATTCCTCCCATTCTTAATGACAGAACAACAGCAGCACATGTACTGAGCCCTTACCATGCTCAACAGTGATCTAAGTTCTCTATGTGTATTAACTCTTCATAACAGCCTGTAATGTAGCTAGCTATAAATATTGTCCCAGTTCTACAGATGACAAAAGGAAGGAAGTAATTTGCCCAAGATCACTCAAGAAGTAATGCCAGGATTTCAACCAGGAAGTCCAGCTCTAGAGTCTGTGCTCTTCCCCACTATTCTAAACTCCTACTCACCCTTCAAAACCCTGCTGAGGTATCACCTTCTCTGTGAAAGCAGAGTTGGTCTCTCCTGTTGTATATAGCAAAATCTCATCCCCTTGTTGAGCACTTAGCACATCACAATGTAAATGTGTTTATATGATACCTTCTTTTTATCAGGCTGTGAAAAACAATCAAGGATACAGGCCAAATTTCAATTTATTTTGGATTCCTAATACAGAGAATTTAGCACCTATCAGTTACTTAATGAACAAATATTGAAGGAATAAATACATAAATCTCAGTAATTTTTTTCTTTCACATGTATTTTTCATTTAAGTTCTTATTTGTCTTCAAACCTTTATAAAAGCAAAATTAGTTATTTTGCATATACTTAAAGGATCATTTTGAACAGTACTAATGCTTCATAAGGAAATTCTTTTTTAAATATGTATGTTAAAACATTAGGTGGATTGTTAAATATAACTTCTTATTTCTCAAAGTAAATATTTCTAGAAAAACATATTTCTAATTTTATAACATAAGGTAATGGAAAAACAGAATTCGATATATTAGGATTTACTTTATAGGCAATTGGTCAAGAAGGCATTTATTCTACAAAACAATGGATACTTGATTTTCATCTCAGAAATATCTGCAGCTCTTTAGACACTCACACCTGAAGCAGGACTTAAAAGATGCCAAAATCTTCATCTCTAGCCTGTTCTCTAACCATAGCTAATGTAGTCAAATAAAAAAACCACACACTACCATGATTAAATATGAATAATTACATCCATCTCTATTAACGCCTGGTTAATACATATTCTCAAACTATCAATGAATAAGGTTACTTCATTTATTTTTTCACTTTTCATTTACTTAAATATGGCTGTATGAAAAGAAAAATACTAGGATCTGTTTTTCTAGAGTCACTGAAACAAGATCATCATTTCTGTGGAATGCAGTGCCTCCCTATGTCTGCCTTTACAAAACAGACCCATCTTTCAAAGTTCTATGGTAGTCACTGCAGTGGCCACTTCTAATTTAAAAGAACAGCAGCAGAAACAACAAAAACTAACAGACAAAATCAACAGTACAAACAACCCAACCCTAAACAACAATGACAAATCAGTAAGGAAGTGCAAGTGGTCAAGGATAGAGAAGCCAGATGAGGTTGACAGCAGGTTAGTGATTTCCTTTTGACTTGAGCATGAACTAATGCTCCTTACTGTTTTTACTTGGATATGGCCCCAGATGCAGTCACCCTACTGCTAGAAATGGAACTTTCCTAAATAGGGCTAATTCGATCACTCCTTTTCAATAATTTCCAAGTTCCTGGAGAATTCTCATTTCTAAAGTTCGTATATACTATAATATATACTTGAACCAAACTGGACTATGAGCACTTATCTTGATAGGCCAAATGCTCCCTTTCTCTGGGCCTTTACTCACATTAGACTTCGTGCTTGGAATTCCCCTACCTCGTCTCTGCATCTTTATATCCATATTATTTATATTTTTAAATTTTCTGCATATTGTGATTGTTTTGACATCTTAAAAACCTTTCTGGCTGGGGAGACACTGCCCTTGTAGGGCTGGCCAGTTCTCAGACAGCAAATGGCTCAGCTGCATGTCTTTGATATGCAAACTAACCAATCCAGAGCCAGACCTCAACTATCTGACCCCTATCAGGAAGCAATTAACATTCCTCTGCTTTAATCATCTCAGGGCCAGGTACCAGGTAGCTAGGGACCCTCCTCCATAGCTTAGAGCCTGCTGAAATTATTCAGACTAGGAAATCCTAAACTGTTTATGCAGCTCTGTCTTGCCTTGACCATGGAAACCCCAATAAAGGTGGTAGCCTAGGTCTTCCCTCCCTCCTGCCTATGCTGGTGCTTTCTCATGTGGCCTTGTGTGGCCACCATACCTCCTGTATTCCTGAGCCTCTCGTGTCTCCTCATGTAACAGCACCTGGCTGACCATCAGATAAAAGAACACAGCACATCTCATCCGTCAAGCTCTCTCCACATCCAAAGCTGGAGGATGCCTGTGCATCTTCTCTGCTCTCATGGCTTTGCTGACCCCGCAGGGACTGCCCTTCCCGGGGCTAGTCAATTCCTAAAAATAGTAAAGCACTCACCCCTGAAAGCACATCTTTCATATGGAAACCAACCCAGATCCCATTAAGCCAAGCATCTCCTTTATAGAGCTCCTACCCTCCAGGCTACCCTTCCCTGCCCTAATCACTCAGGCCTAGGTATCAGACTACTAGTAGCAACTCTGTGTTCAACTAGCCAACTCTAAACCTGCTTACCCTGCTTAACCCATTCCTTTCCGTGGAAGTCACAAAAAGGCTCTTGTGCATGTTTTTTCCTCTCTCTCTCTCTGCCTCCTGACTGATGCTAGTGTTTCCCCATGTGGCCCTGCATTGTGTGTCATGCCACTTACTCTGGGGAAATGTAACAAACTATCTTTTGATGCCAATGATTTGTCATATGTGAATAACAATAAAACCTACATTTTAAAACATGTAAGAAATTGTTACTGGTACACTAGCTGCCCCCTGCCAGATTGAAAATTCCAGAAGCACAAAACTGGCGTTTGTCTTTGTATTCCACATAGTGCTCTGCTTAAAATGGGTTACAAATAATTTGTTTCTGTTTTATCATTCTCCAGGCATTCAATTTGTATCTCTGTTCATCTGCATCAACCTTGCTTATTTTAGATGATGAGCTGATCCCAGGAAGAAATACGTTCCTTGGCCTAATGTGTATTGAAGCTGCCTGTCTCCGCTGACAGATTAAGAAAATGCTGGGGACCACATCATAATGGTCATGTTAGTATTTGGCTTAGATGATAAAGTTGCTGCTTTCCAGATTTATAAGATTTCTAGGAGGACAAAGATGGGAACTAGAACTAGCAGTTGCCCAGTGCCTAGTCTGAACCAGGTATAATGCTAAGTTCTTTACAACATCATCATCAAGTGAATTTAAAAAGAACCTACAAAGTGACAGGTATTATACACAATACTTTACAAATATTTTCTCTAAACATATTAATGGCCCTACTGTTTTTATTATCCTATTTTATAAATGAAAAAACTGAAGCTTGCAGAATGAACAACTTGCTTAAAGCCCCATAGCTAGTAAGTAATAGGACAGAATTCAAAAGCAGGTATAATTCCAAAACCCATTTGTCATTTGAACAGAATTATTTGAGTGGCTATTATTACCATTAGCAGAGCTAAGTGATTAATTGTATCCATGTTTTAGTTGTTTAATGAAAATGTATACTATTACTTACTAAAAAATGACTTTCGGCTCATACAAACTTTAAGGGTTATACTTACAAATCAATAATCGCAACAAGGTGATATGGTCTATATTTAAAGTACAATTGGAGTTTGGAAGAGGGAGTAATTTTGCCAAGGGATTTAGGGATGGTTTTATACAAGATTTATACTGGATGTGAGCCCATCCTGGGGAGAAAGGAGCGAAGGGGAATCTGGAGGGAAAAGCATTCTGGGCACAGCATGGCAAGGAAAAGGGTAAAATCCAGAAAGGGACAAGAACAAAAATTTAAAACTCTGAATTCCCTTCTATAGATTTGTGTTTCTCAAACTCACAATGTTAATAGACTTCCTATGGGAAAAGTTGACTTTGGACAAATATATCTTCTTCTAAGAGTCAAAAGGAATATTACAATAGCATAAGCTCTTACTAGTCCTGTAGTAAAAAGCAAACATCATCATCAACCAAAAAAAATAAATAAATAAATCAAAATAACCTATTGAACTCTGCTTAATGCAGCATTTTGCTTATTTTTCCCTATAGAATCATTGTTTAGAGTACGTCCAGGGAAAAGCTAGCACAGGGAATGGAAAGCCACTGAGACATAAGGGTTGCATTTTAGAATAACCAGTCCAGCATCAATGTGAATGATGGACTGAAAAAGAAATATGGCCAGAGATGGCTGAGTTGTAAGTTACAGCATTAGTATCTAGGGTGATATCTGGAATGGAGTAGATCCTAATTCATGCTTATTAATTTAAAGCGAATTTGTTGTTAGTTAATGCAAGTAAACCACCTGCCAGCATAGAAGACAACTAGAGCGTAAGCACCCAAAAATGTTTCATAGGGAAAGTAGATCAGGGAAAAGGGGGCCCATTTGTGAATACTGGGGTGAACCTTCAAGAAAGTCCTGGTTAGCCCACTCTCTCCGAAGTGGCTCTGGAGAAAGCTTGAGGAATTACATTTGGATTCATTTCTACACCAATATAGTTGCCTTCTGAATTTCTATTCTAGAATTTGAGGACTTAAAAAAAAATCACACACTGTAAGACACTGCTAAGAGCCTGGCTGGCCGCGAGGCTGGCTGCAAAGCCTCCATTGGGTGGGAAGACAGGGAAGACCTTGCGCTGTCTACCGCCTGCTGGGGGAGCAGATGCACCTGCCTCATCGGGGCAGGCACGTTTCTTCAGCAGAAGTCACTGTGCTGGGCTCTTGTCTCTGTATTTCTTATTTAATCCCTGTACCATCCCCTTGAGGTAGGCAGCACCTCTCCCATTCTATGGATAAGGAACCAGCTTCTTAGGTAAACTTCCTGGTCTCATTTAATCCTCACAACAATCCTTCAAGACATTTCTTTATTCCTATTTTTACAAAAACGTTGAACAGCTCATGGCAGAGCCAGGGTTCGAGCCCAAGTTTCTTTCACTTCAAACTCCATGGTGTTCCTTGACTGCCTCTATTTGGTCCACTTTGAACAATAAAGACCAGGGAAAGCACATCAATTTAAATTTTTTAAATCCTCTGTAGATTTTATTTAAAATGAAGCTGTAGTAAATGGTGTTTTCTTTAGATGTTTGAATCTTAATGTTCATGTTTTTTCCTCTCCACTTTTCTCTTTTGTTCTATACCCTCCCTTTCCCCAGTCTGAAACTAGGTGAGGAAGGAGATGTTTTCAGCATGAGTGTTTTATAAAATGATACACTATGAGCCCAGCTGCCACCTTGTTTAGTGTTGCTGAGGGTCTGAGGTTAAAGGGCATGTGAAAGGTGGATAGGAAAGTCACACTTGGCCAAGAACACCATGCTTAGCACACAGTAGATACTGCATAAATGTTTACTAAAATGAATTTAATGATTTTATACATTAAGGAAAAGCGTCCTCTAACTGGGGACAATGACAGTTCCATACCCTCATACAGTGAAATAAACAAAATTTGAGATTCTATTTCAAATCATTCAAGACTTATGGTATGGTCATTGAAAGTGGCTTTTTAAAGCACTTTGAAAGTGGCTATAAAATAAATGGCTACAAGTAACCAGGCCTGCTTTAACATTATTAATTCACCCTTCCCTGAAAGGGATTCAGTGCTGTAAACTGACATTGAGACATGGCATCTAAATAGACAGTACTGCCATGCCAGAGTAAATATTAAATCACATTATCTGACAATCCTTGGGGAATGGCCTTGCAATGTCAAGACCACGGAAAAATGATGTGAAATCAAGTTCACAGAAATTTGACTTAGATGTTCAAAATAAAATTAATCTCTCTCGTTGAATGTGTATACAGGGAAGGGATTATGTTAGCAAAATGATTACACAACAATGGCAAGGTCATGTCTACGAAAAAGACAAAGGTTAAAATGGAAAGGACTTCACTCTGAATTTCAGTGTATGACAATATTTACGTATCCCTTCAGCGAGCAATTTCCAAACTTCCTACATGCTATACACACTGTGTGAGATGCTGGGATACAAGGCAAAAGAGGGGATGTATGGTCCCTGTCATCTAGGAGCTCCTGGTTGAGGAGTAACAGTGATAAGAAAAGCAGGAGCAAGTCATCCTCTCATCAGGGCACTTGACACTTGCCTGGAAGTGGAAGGAGCTCTATGGTGGTGGCGTGTGGAGGGGCAAGAACAATCCAGGCACAGGCTTGGTGGTGAGAAAAACGAAACATGCTCAGAGACTAATACATAATTAATATGCTGGAGCTCAAGGCCACCAAGCAAATGGCAAGAGACATGATGGAAGGGCATGGCAGGGTCAGATCTAAAAGGATCAGACTTCAAAGGAGGTGCAAATAGATTAAGAATTGTGTTCCAGATCTCACAGAGAGCAGACGGGAGTCAAGGCCAGATCTGGGCAATGCTGAAGCTATGCCATGTCTCATAGCACACCACGTCCCTCAGATTAGAGGGACAGGGTTGTGATGCTGCATGTTCAAGGCAAAAATAGATCCCAGACCTCCAGTTTGTCTTGGATCATCCTGCTGAGGTGGAGGGAGGGGGACCTTGATCAAGATCACATTCTTCACATTATTCCACATTTCATGTAGCTTGTTCAAAGACCTTAGTGCAAGTCTATCTGAGCCAGGCCTGGGCCAATCATTGCAGCTGGTGCTGGGACTTGGTCACCTCTCAGCAAGGCTCAACCACACTCCTGTCTTATCATGCACATCCAAGACCCACAGGGGCACCTGCCATCTCCTACATAAAGGCAGCCTGTTCAGGATGTTAACACGTACCTGCAGCTGCTCCTTGGCCCCCAATTTAGCAGTCATAGCTGTCGCAGGCTAATGCAACTTGACAGATAATATAGGGTGGGAAGCCCATCATTTCCAAGTGACTCATGGCTCAGCAAACCCAGAGTCCTCCCAAAACATGTGACTGAAGCCCAAAGGATGCCTCTCCTAGGAGTCTCTTTTGCTGTTTTCCCACTTCTCCCACATACAGAGAGGATCAGATGAACACCCTGCTCACCTTCCCCACCCCACCCCCACCCCTCCACCCAATGGTACCAGTCACATAGGACGTAGCTTCCTGTCTCCATCTCTCTTGGCCTTCTGAGTGCTTCCAACTCCTGTGCCCCAATCATCCTGAAACATGGTCTCAGGCTGCTGTCTGTCTACTCCGTCACATAACACCTGCAGCAGGCAGGGGCTAGCCAGACAACTCCACACCTTCACATTGTGGAAAAGTAGAGTTCCAAACCTCTTCCTGCTGGAGGACATCACTATTGCCCAGGGAGGGGAAGCGCAATAGAGAGTGTATTTAAGGAAGAGAGCTGCACCCGGCAAGATAAGAATACACTTACTAACAAGGCACCTGGAGAAATCAAGGCATCTCCAGTGTTCTTCTCCCTCAGCTACTGGGGCTGTGTGCGGCAGCTGTGTGCTCCCTCCGTGTTCTGTTTGTGTAGCTTCACAGTCTAAGGTGCCAAATGTCCAGCCCTCACCACGTCCCAAGGAAGCCCTGATTTCCGGGGGGGGACACAGCTACATCTTGGTCTGTCATGGAGCCTATGTCATTTCAATTTCAGTTTCTTTCAAATTGAAATGACGGCAGCTGGGCTGACTACGACTGCACTGAGAGTTAGTTAAATTCACTAAATAGCGACTCCAGTGAAATGTACCCACATTGCCAAGTACACAGGACAATGTGACTCATGGGTGACTTTTACCTCTAGCCCTGCTATGCTGGTGGCCCCCATGATACCATGATGGCTTTCCAGCCATACGCCGCTTGCCTCTCTGCATGTGGAAATGGAGGGATTTGGGGAGATAACTAATGGGCCCTCTGACGGTAAAATGTGTTCAGAGGCCAGAAGGGGTGCCAAGTGGAAGGAGTGTTACAAGGCCTCTGTGGTGCTCTGTGCTTTTCTTGCTTCCCCCAGAGACCACGGCACATTGCTAAGCCACGCTCCACAGGCTGAGCCAGGAAAGATGCGACGGAAGAGTCCCCTTGGAACAGGATCCTGCCAGCTGCCTGGAAGGCTGCCTGATTCCTCTGCTGTCAGCGAAGCCTTTTTCTGGAATGGTAAAGACCTCGAGGTCATTGTTCTGTCCTGGGGCAGCACAACCCGAGTGGGCCGAGGAGAAAGGAGGCAAAGTGCTCAGATAAGAAAACGGCCATGCTGGCATTCTTAGAAGGCAGGTGCTTGGTCACTAGCCATGGTGAGTCATTTGTCATATTCCACCTGCTCCCCCTTGCCCTCGCCCCCCACCCCATGTCCCAATTGTCTCTCTTTGTTCTTATGACTCTTCTGTTGCTTTGTTTCACTGATTCTTTTAGCCTCTTTGTGCCTGGAGGCCAAATGTTTACTAAATAGGTATAAATTTGAATTTCAAATCCCTCTAGTGCTGGGAATCTAAAAAAAAAAAAAATGGTGGTATCATGAAGGAGATATGTTCAGAAAAAAGAATGAAATCAAGGAGCCAACACACCACTGGAAGAGAATCAGGCGGAAGATTGACATTTGAGGGGAGTTTAGAAAGATATGGGCGGGAAACTCACATGTTTTAATATTTGAAATATAGGTGTGAAAAAAGCCTAATTCTGATGTAGGGCAATTTAAGGGAGAAAAAACTGTGCCAAAGAGTTTCTCTGCCTAAAAAGACCACAGAACTACAAAATGAAAGGGACAAGAACTCTGAGCCCCTGCTTCAAGGAAGGGCAGAGCTGAAAGATTGTTTCCTTCAGATGCATTAGGAGGCAGAGATACCCTGTCTAAAATTTACCTAGTCCTACACAAACAGAATCATCAATAACCCTTTACTGAAATCGTGTTGAGAACACAAATCAAGATCTATTTCTGGAAAAGAGCAAAAAAGAATGAAAGTAGAGATGAAGCTCCCTAAGGAGATGTTGAGCTTTCCTCCGAGGAAGTGCAGACTTCCTGGTAACTGTGCATCTGTCTGTGCAGAGCCTTTCTTATGCTTGGATGATCTTTCCAGAACAATCATAAAGTGGCAGACCATCCAACTGTCCATCAGAAGTTAGCTCAGCAGGCAATTCTGACCATCCAACTAGAGCCAGCTCTGAATTATGCAGAGTCAAAACCTGGCTGGACATTAAAGATGGAGGTTTGAAAAAAAATAGTTGTCTATAGACACATCAAATGGCAAAGCTCTTCACTTGAGGTTGACCCACTACCATATCCATTGTTAATGAAGGCTAGGGATGGACAGCAGGAGAAAGCTAAAGATCTGGGGAGTAGAGGAAGCCAAGGAAAATGGTAGGGGAGGTGCTCGTAACTTTATATAATACTAATAACTGCAAGATGATTGCATGTCCAGAATTATGTCTTCTCTACATCTTTCTGAAAGGAATCACCTTTGGATTTAAACAAATGTAGCCCTGAAACTCAAGTCTCCATGTTACTATTGTTTTACAGAATTGAAGACTATAACTTAGAAGTTATTAAAAATAACTTAAAACATATTAGACAATATTTTCCATTTGCTTCTGAGCAACAGTGCCCATTCCTGTGATCCTTGTGTTTCCTAGGGTTTTCCACTCTTCTCCTGCTCAAGGCTTCAACCTTCATCCAAGGTACACATACACATTCCTCCATGAATTCAATTCACAAGATAAAAGAAGAGAGTGGGTTTTTTTTTCCTAGTAATGTGACCAGCTGTCACAAAAACTTCATTATACTCCCCAAGTGAAACCAGAAAGCTCAGTCAAGGAAGGGAAGGCAAATATGTCTACTAGTAAAAGGCTACATGGGAGAGGAGGGAGGTGACGCAGCAAACCAAGGTGCAAAGAACACATAGCCAATTCTGTGGCTGGCCCTAGTAAACCAAACCAAGTTACCTATGCATTTGAATTTCTAGTTAAGCTTTCATGCTGCCTTGATGAACTAGCTGGTGTACATCCATCATTGAGCTCTCATAGGTTTTCTTTAGTGTCGGTATTGTTCAGAGAATCCATTTTCTATAAGGTGTACGGTTGTCTGCCACAGGAGAAAGCTAGAAATGTTTAAAAAGCTACTTGCATGGGACACACAGCAATTTGATTAATCTTTCTTCTTATTTTGGGAAGATAGGCTGAGTGTGTTTACCTTAGGTCTAACTTCAGATTTTACTCTATTCCAGCCTACTTTCTTTTTCAGTTATAGTTCTATCTGGAGGTTTCCGAGCTTTCACTTTGAGAACAGGGTCAGAGTCCACTTTCCCACACCTTACCTTGGATGGCCGGAAAGAAAAGGCCGTGGACTTGGTGTCTGACTTTCCCCGGTCTTGCAGGAGAAGGCCTTGGTCCTCCGTTAAGGCCAGGTAGTGGCCTGTGGTCAGATGTCGGAGTCGGAAAGCCTGGCCCCATCTGATGTTACTGCCGCTCCAGCTGGGCAGATGAAACAGACAAAAGATTAGATTTATACAAAAATAAGCTCTTTCCAATATTTATCTTGTGCCTTCTTACACATGCTAGCAGACTTATGACCCTTCTAGTGGTCATCCTTAGGAGATGATGCACCTGTCTTCTGGCTTGCTCTAGGATTTCACATCTGCCTATAACCCCGTGCTGTGTCAGGCTCCTCTCAGGACACCAACAAGGAACATAATCTTGAGGATAGATCAACGGTGTAATATAACAGAAAGTCTCAAGGTTCCAATTTTTCCTTTGCTCCACTGAAGCGTCTTGATGCAGATAACCCCAAAATGCATGGGAAGCTTGTCTTTTAATGAAAACTTGTTTCTGGGAAAGCAAAGTCTTTCCAAATGTGCCATATAAACTCAAATAGTTTACTACCACAGAGCTCTATCTTTGAGAAATAATAAAAATACCTATGTAGCTTACACTTGGCCAGAGAGAGGCAGACAACAAACAAGCATAATAAGTAAATACTGAGCTATATCAGAAGGAGATAAATTCTATGGAAGAAAAGCAAAGCAGGATGAGTGGAATGAGACAAGGAAGATCCTGTGTTGAATACTGACCTTTTCATGACCCTTCATCAAAAGATTAGCATTCAACAAAAGTTATGGTAAGTGTTAGGGGAGAAATTATTCACTGAATAGCTGTAACTCAAAGTTGATCTTTTAAGTTAGAATAAAATGTGTCAAATTTTAAAATCACTTTCCACTTTATCCAACTTTCTGGAGCACCACTGAATCCAAATTACATTGATAAAGGGCTTAAATTCTTCATTTGTAGGTCTCTGGAGAAATGAACAAACCATAATTAGAGCTATATACACATACCTATTATATTTTGACTTTTAAAAAAGCCCACTAAGCAAGAAGGCCAGGCTTAATATCCTGAGAATAGTACATCACTGTTAGATTTTTAACAGGGCTGGAAAGAGAATGCAAATGTTTCAAGACAGTTAATAACTGGGTACCCCTTGAAACCAACATTCTTTAAAACTGCAGTCTCTGGTTTCTCAGTAAAAAATGTGAATGCATGTGTATGATGTGAGAGAAGTTCTAATAGTTTCTTCTGCTTTCCAGTGGATTATCTTGAGGACCCCTTGGGGCACACACCCCTCATGAGAAAGATTTTTACTTTAATTATGTATTCAGGGAGAGACTACACAGAAAGCTGGAGGGAAAGGCAGAAAAGGAAAGCCAGAGGTTGACACTTAACCCTCCTTTCCCATCCCAACCAGTGTAGCTCTAGCCTAACTCACAAACCCTCTCAGCCAAAAAAGGTCCTGTGCTTAACTGGATCCCCCTTCAGTAGTTTGAAGTTTAGCCACCACCTGTGGTTACTCAAGCTTCTGGCTGGAAAGTCACCAGCTTCCCAGGTATTGTACCTTCTACCCAGGTACAATATTGGCTCTGGAAAGTCCTGGTAAGTACTGTTTTTTTTTTTCCCCAGCTGTTTCCAAGGAAGCTTTAGTCTTCTTTACCCTCAGGCCATCACGACTACCTGTCTCTGTCACATAAAGCTAACTCCACTGGCACCAACAAAGCTACTGAGGAGAGAGAGAAGACTTATCCAGGTTCTGGAGAATCTGTTTAAGAAAACGAATGGGAGGAGAACTTTGATGGCTCTCTGCAGCCATGTCTAAGCTTGCCTTCTTATAACTCAGTCACTGCAAGGGCAGCAGAGCTGACTAGCCTCAGAGTCAAAACAGCAGTCTTAGAAATCCCGTGTGTGTCTATGTGTGTGTGTTATTCTTTAAAAACAAAGTCACAGAAATTTCAGAACTTTGGACCAAAGCCTTTTGAGAGTTTGCCAGCTGATGGGGAACAAATGAAATGTTTAAGAGGATGGACTCTACTGGGAAAAAAAACCAAGCAATTTTGAAAAGAGCCCCTCCCAACCGACCCTCCATTACCTTATCCGAAGGGGTTCCACTCTCCACAGAGACCTGGCTCGTGTCCCAGCTCCCCCAGCTTCATAGAATATTCTCCTGTGAGCAGAGTTGGAGATCAGCTCCTACGTGCATGACACGGATCAGCACCAGGCGAGGAACAGCTCCCTGCAGGGGCTGCTCAGCCCCGGCTGCTCCTCTAAGCCCTTTCCAAGTCAGATGCAAAGCAAGAGTCAAAAGGAGGTAGGGTTTTCCAGTGGCACTCTCTCAGGAGGGACAAAAGCTGCTAAAGGGGAGGGAGTGGCTCACCTTACCCCTATCATAGACACTCATGGATCTCAGGTGTATGATGAAAAGGCAGAGACAAGAACATCTCCGTTTCTATATCAGGAGTCAAAATAGCCCAGTTACACACCATGACACAGAAGGCTCCAATTCTTTCAGGGTAAGCTCCTTGAGGTAGCTGTATAGCTTTTAAAAATGTACTTGTACTTTTAAAATACATATTCAGTACGGTGTTAACTCATTTTCATTGTTCTAGGATACTTAGAACAAAGCTTTATGTTCAGTTGTTGGAGTGTTTGTGATTTTATTACTGTACCGTTGCTTCCTTTTCTGAGTTCAAAATTAGTTTTAAATAAATTTTGTTTTTAGATACGATTTTTATTTTGGAAAAATTTTAAGTTTATAAAAAGTTACAAAGATAGTCCAGAAAGCTCCTGTGTAGTCTCAGTTTCCCCTTATGTTATCATCTTACATTACCATGGTACATTTGTCAAAACTGAGAGACCAACATTGGTATATCCTTACTAGCTAAATTCGAGACTTTATTTGGATTTCATCTGAATTTTTCATTGAAGTGTTTTCCCTGTTCCAGGATCCAATCCAAGGTACCACATTGCAGTTAGCTGTCATGTCTCCTCTGTTTCCTCTGATAGGTTACAGTTTCCCAGTCTTTCCTTGTTTTTCATTTTAACAGTTTTAAGGAGTACTGGGCAGATATTTTGTGAAATGTCTCTCAATTTGGATGTGTCTGATGTTTTTTCTAGTAATTAGCAAAATCTCAGTTTTTTACAATGGGGATCAACCACCCTAGATCACAAGTCATATAGAATTAAACAAACTATCATAGTTTAGGAAATGTCCCAAGGACAGTGATCCTCAGATTACCTGTTATATTGAATCCAACCACTTTGAGAATCTTGTGACCATCGATCAAGACTGATCATTTAACTGCATTTATATTCACTAATTTAAAATCTTACCTTCAACCATAGAGGATTTGTATATATCACAATTGAAACGCTCAAGCCCCAGAAGTATCTTGATCTAGATTTTGAAGACAGTAGGTACTCTATAGAGGTGAAGAGGAAATGTGCATGTGCACTTAATTATAATTACGAGTTGGTTCAAAATATGAACTTGGAAGTCAGACAGACCTGAGTTTGAATCTGTTAGCTGTGTGACCATGGGCAAGCCCCTTCAACTCCCTGTGCCTCAGCTTTCTCATCTGTAAAATGGGTCTACTAAGGGTAGGTACATCACAAAATGGTTGTAAGAATTTAATGTTGTTTTTTTAAAAGTAATCAATGTGCACAATGATGTTCAGGGATGTACAAACTACTATATATTGTAGATTTATCCAAATCTTGTTCAGATATAAATAAACATGCATAGAAAAACACACTAATGGCACAGAAATACTATGAAACATTACATTAACAGCGGTTACTTCTGGAAGGTGAGATTGTAGAAGACATTTCTAAAACTTTTTCAAATGTACATGTTATCAGGAGACGATAAATATTAGGAAAAAATCCTACACACTTTAGAGTTCTGACAGCTCAGGTGTTTCTGTACCAGGTACTGCACTGATGACCTACCCATGCAGGAAGATTTGCTGATATTATCTCACTAAGACTTCTCCCCCTTCAGCAAGGGCTGGAAGGGTCGCTCAGGTGGAGAGGGTGAAGCGGCTCACCTGAGGTCACAGGTGAAACAGCACGGGAGCTAGCACTAGAGGACTCTCTACCTCTGACATCTGTAGGATTCCTGACGGTTTGTTCTTCCCACCTGGGACATTTGGGCGGCCTGCTCCAATTAATTTCACGAGGTTACTGAGGTTGAAACAACTTGTTCTCGTTCTCTAAAACAATTCCAAGGAGAGGAGTGGGTGGCAAGCTGAGTCGCTTTTGAAAGCTTGGCTGACAGCTTAGTCTTAGCTTCAGTAGGTTAAGTAACTTAGCCCAGGGTGTTTGACACGCCAGAGGCAAGGATCAGAGCTCAGAACGTTAGACTGCTGATCTCAGGTTTCCACTCTGGGACAGTCAGCCTCGCTGCTTGCCTGGCTGCTCCCGGGCTTTAGAGGGAATTAAAATGACTTCCTCTGCAGAGTCAGGGCCAATACGATGGAACACTTGCATGCCTTAGTGCCCTCTGGGATCTCTTAGCATGATCTTTATTTCCTATTCTTCCCCCAGATTTTGGTGTTCCCGGCCATCCTGGCCAATTCCAAGGATTTACCTGACAACAGAAAACAGTGATGAGGCTTCTCACTCACCTCACCTAGACATCAAACACCACCAAGGCATCCTGCTTTGACTGAGAGACCAGTTGATACAGACATTCAGGTTCCTGTGTGCTGAACAGCCGCTCACTTGCCCTAGTCTCAACCCCTTCGTGCTCTCTTATAAAGGAAAGGGATAAACCTTCTGATTTTTATCAGTGAATTTCTTTTTTCCAAAACATGAATTAGCACCTATGGATTCTTCAGCCGAGGGAAGGTCACCTCCACTCGTATTTAAATGATGGCATGCAGGTCTGCTTCAGTGTGCCCGTTTTGGGAACCTCTCTCCATCTACCTCACTCTCCCCACCACCCCCTTCCACACACTTGCCCAGCCTTTCCTTTTAAGCAGGATTTTGCAGAATAGCTTGACTAGACTACCCACTAAATGACAAGCTTCTCCAAGTAGCATAGTTTCTGCCCTGGCTATTTCTAATTTGGCTCTAATTTTAACAATAGGTGTATTGGGGGGCTGCACATGGCAACCAATTCATTTTTTCTGAATTCATACCCTTAAAAATGGAACAGGAATGGGAAGAATGAACTAGTAAAGTTCTGGTGCATTCCATTCTTAGATGTAGATAACCCTGTAAGACTCACAACATTTCAGTTCTTTATCCACCTGCAAACCTTCCCCTTGATGCAGAATAAGATGTAAAAGAGACAATACATGGACTAATGCATAGTTTCACTGTATAAAAAGAAATAAAAAGAAAACTGCAAGTGAATAGGATCACATGATAGGGTAGGGAATACTCAATTCTAAAGGAAATCAGGTCAACCTAACTTTTCTACTCAGAGATAAATGTCAACCACTGGCTCAGTTCCTGGGAGGCAGTGAATGAACAAACCAGGACACTTGACATAGGTCTGTGCTTTATGTGTCCTAGACACTGTTTTGGGTCATATCAGGTCCCCCATGAAGGGGTATTTAGAGGATGAGGGAAGTAGGAAGAAACCCAGAACTGTAAGAAATACCTATTGTCAGTGGATGATTTCTAAGGCATGTAATAACACATTCAAGCACATTGCTTCTGGGGGTCTTTTAGTACATCAGATAAGGAACAAGCCCCAATATAGTGTCAGAAGCTCTGGCTTCCAGGCTCCTATCTGAAATCAGCCAGTGTGTGACCTTTGGCAGGAGACTGACCTACACAATGTCTAAGTTGGGAAAACTTGTGAGCCCATATTTCTAATGAAGCAAAATAAATGCAGTGGACAAAGTTCCTGTAGGTGTCACACAAAAGGAAAGGAAAGCATTACCAGCAGATCAGACTCGCTGCTGCCCCATATTCAGTCTAATTTGGACCTGAGGTTGGATTTTTTAAATATCAGCTTTCTATAGTTATAGAACCAAGCTTTTTATGCTCTGTTCCTTTGATGATTGACTACTAAAGGACTCTGTAGTGTGAATTTAAGACTTGGATTAGTATCTTCCATCTCATGGTTTTGAATTTTTGAAAAGCATCCATCAAGGGTCAACTACAGGACCAAAGAAAGTGTCACCCTCAGCAGTACCCTCCCGGTGCTGCCCTTGGTACCACTTCCCGCTAAATCCAGCTCTCACTGGATGTCAATGTGGTTTCTCTAACACTATTTGGTAATAAGCAAAACCAAATCAACGAACTCCACCATATTTACTTAGTACACACAATGAGAAGAATAGAGATGATCTGCCTTTGAAGAGGCTGGTGAATAATTTGTGTAAGATACAGACTCACTAGAATGATTAGCCTGATTTCCATCAACAAAGTGGATGTCTCCATCTAAGATGAACACTACCAGGAACTCCTTAGATCCCGGAGCAATCAAAGCAAATGAAGGGATCAGGAAGCACTACAGAATAGCTTGCCTAAGCAGCACAAGTGTATATAGTTCTTCCAGTGAGCAAGCTCCACTGTACTGCCATTCCTGTTTTATAAACTGGAACCCATAGTTAGAGGTAGGTTTGTCAATTGACCAACATGTACAAAATTCATATAAATGCAAACTCTTTAGTGTGAGTCACCCGAGACTGGAGACAGCTAGAAGGACGAAGCTATTGACTTACCTGTGCTGGGAATCATTCTGGTCTGTAGATAGTATCGTCAAACACTCATCATGACCGTGGAAGAGACGTACTACATGTCCACCAAGTAGGTATCCTACATGAGAATTATAATACATTCTACCATAAACTGATGGCAAGTTTATTCAAGAGAACAGCATGTTTAAAAATGGTAAACTCATGCAGGCTTGAACCAGTTACAGAAAACACTGAGAAATGCATTTGGTAAACTAGGGCTTCCATGAATTCAGGCCTCAGGCAGAAAAGACAAAAAAGTCAAAATAATTCTAACGTTGAAAGTTCAATATGGTTTCAGAGACAAGCAAGTCCAACATCAAAAAGGTGAAAATAGTGTATACATTGATATTAAAAACCAAAAGGAAAATTATATTGTTACTACTGTTAGGAACATAACAATTTTCCAATTGCTTAGGATGTAAATGCATCCAATACCAAATTCCTGGATAAGTTTCTACAATCTCATTTTGCTTTGTGGCAAAATCCAGATCAAATTGCAGTCAAGGGAAAGAAAGGTGCTGGGCTCAGGGTAGCAAACTGTTTTTGAGAACTGTCTAAGGAGAAGCTAGCTTTTGAATGCATTTAACAAACAGATCAAATCTGGATGCTACTCCTACAGCACAAAGGAGAAAGCAGAATCACTCTCCAGCATCCCTGAGTGAACAGGGTAGATGCTTTTATCAACAAGCACTTAGCTTTCATAATGGGAATACTCAATAGTCATGGAGTTCAGAGATGGCAAGAAAACAATAAACTTCAAGGATATGATGATCCATTAGTCTTCAAATAAATCTCAGCTCTAATTCAAAGAACATAGCAGCAAGAGAGGGGCTCTAGTCTGAACTTTACCTTGCACAAAGAAAAGGGATTTGTTATTCCTTTGAATTAAAAAATTCTCCAGACTAGTCTGTTCTCAGGAGACATGTGAACCTAGTACACTCAATGTCTGTATCAGATTTGTTTTTTTTTTTTTAATTACATCATTAGATCATTTTAGGGGCTGTCTTAAACTATTTTGGGTGCTAGAGTAAAATAGTAAGAATGAGAAGTCATACCAGAGGAGAAATGTGTGTTATCAGCATATCTTGCACAGTGACAATCTGATATTCCTTAGTTCATTTTTTTCACCTAGGCAAGTTTTTCTTAAATTTCCCTCAAATATTCAGAAGTCTTCTTCCAATTTTTCTGTATCTTATTGTACTAATATTTCCAAGTATATCCTTTCTGAATTAAAATTATTCATAATATACTGCAGGGGAATTCTTAACAGCCAATTTATTTAGAAAATTAAAACCCTCCGTGACCAAGCTCTTGATTAAACTAACAGCTCAGGATTGTGAGGCCAGCCCCACGCGGAGTCCCCCCTTTATAGCTCTCAGGCTCCTTCAGTCAATAACCTCCTCGCACAGAGAAAACCGCCCAGTGCTGGTACATCGCGACTTTTCTTAATTGAAATATACCGAGGCCACAGCCAGGAAAGAAGGACCATGATGGAGACCACTTATGTCCTTAAGGGCTGAAGTGGGTTTCTCACCGGTGGATGCTGAAAGGGCATTTTCTACAGAGCAGACCATTCATTCAGTGATGAGCTATCCGGGCTATATTACAACAAGGGCACTCACCCCTTTTATAAGGACCCTTTTGACATGATTTGCAAACACTCCTTAATCTCCACAAACCCTCTGGGACCGGGAAATCATTTTATTTCTATAGTGAAAACGAAAAATTTAACATGGAGAAGATTGAGTCAAAACTTTCTCGGGAACGATTTAAACCCAGAGTTACTTGATTCCTGATAGAAAGGGAATGATTGACAATAGACTTGGGGGGGGTAATTTTGGCATAAAGGAGAGGGTTAAACACACCCTGCCTTTTAAAGCCTTCCACTTGCTGCTGAAAGAGTTAAGAATTTGTTGTCCTTTTCTGATTATTCAGTTCAGCCTGATGTCTTCTGAAACTGGGGTATCACCTTGACAGCTCTCAGTTTTCCCTCTCTTTACAAACATAAAAGCACAGAAGGGCATTCCAGTTCGAAACTACTAGACTTAAATAGGACTGGAGTCTGTGATAGGAGTATTTTTAAAAATTCAGATCTTGCTATAAAGGTAAAGCAAAAACCCATAGGTCACTGACATTTGACTATTCTGCTCAGCTGTGGTATTTCCTATGGGTGAGGTAAGGCCAGTATATTTATTATGTAACTTGAAAGATGCATTGGCTTTGGTTCCAAGAAATAAAATATGTTTGTCAAAGTTTGATGATCTTATTTCCAAAGGAAAAATAAAATACTGATAAAATTTCACTTATTTTTAAATGGCATTCCATAAATACAAGTAAAAACAAATGACCAAATAAACTTTCATTATTGAGGAAGTCCTTCCCCCATGTGGAGAGATGCATAAGGAGAAATATAAACAATGTCACCTTCTGGGCAAATAATCACTTCTAAGACTAAAGTTGCTGAGATCTGTACACGTACAACTAGTAGCCATAAATAAAAATGAAAACTCAGTGAGGGAAGGTGTGTATTCAAGTCTTCAATGCATGCAGTGTTAAAATAATAATGCAGTGGGCTCCAAAGGATTAAAAAATTATGTCAGGTATGCTCCTATAACCAGAAGTCAGGAAAGAAAACAATCCACACTGAATTCAGAGAAATAAATTCAACTGAGCTGAAATCATGCTACCTATGTACTAGACATTCAGGTGGAAGCTGGGAAGTAGCAGAAAATGTCAATGTATACACCACAAGAGAAACTGGCAGGCTCAGGGCTGAATGCATATAAAAAAAAGCACACCTTCTTCGATGCTACTTCCTGAGCATGTAGGATGTACATTCCAGAGTGTTTGCATAAAGGAGGCATCCACTTGTATGTTACCATTTGATATTGACAGATGCTGCAGCAGAAACAGAAATGAGACATCCTTTAAATCACCAGTCCAGAGCTGACAGAAGCAGCTCACCTAGAATTTCAAGGATTAAATTAAACAGCCTTCCTGTCATCTAGCCCTTTCTACATAGCCTGTGGGAGATTTCTCTACCAGATCTAGAAGCAGCTTCAAAGTGGGACACTGTATTCTGGGACGAGGAAGCATTCAGCTACAGAAATGGAAGACAAATGTTGACTTCATCCCCTCAGCTGGAGACGATTCAATACCAAGTCATAAAATGTCTGTTCCTTGTAGGACAAGTGAACTCACGAATGGGAAAAATTATCTAGCATTTGGCCAAGGCAAAGGAAAATCTGCCCACAGGGTTGGTTCTATGAGAAACTCCTCTGACATTTCTCTGGTCTGCAGGCATCCCTGTCCCCAGAAGGGCTTGATGTCCATGATACTTGCCTATTACCCATCCCCAGCTGCAGAATCTCACCTGCATCTTTGAACCTTTGCAACACCCACATGCTAAAACATTTTAAATTCTCTTTCTTTCTCTAGCATAAGCTTATTTTCCTATATTCCACTCTGTCTGGCTTGTTCTTCACTGGACAAGAGCTAAACAATGTGATAAATTCAGAAAAATGGGAGCTAATGTGCAAATAGCGCTTGGGGCACTTTGGCACGGTTTGCTGGACACAGGACCATAATAAAAGATAACTAAGTGTTAAATCCTAGGCACTGTGATCATGTGGCAGGGGAGAGATCTAATCACCTCTCAAATACAGTTGATCCTTTATTTTATTTCAGCATATTATGGGGGTACGAATGTTTAGGTTACATATATTGCCTTTGCCCCACCTGAGTCAGAGCTTCAAGTGTGTCCATCCCCCAGACGGTGTGCATCACATCCATTAGGTGTGTATATACCCCTCCTTTCCCCCTCCCCCCATCTGCCCGACACCCAGTGAATGTTACTACTATATGTGCACTTAAGTGTTGATCAGTTAATACCAATTTGATGGTGAGTACATGTTACAGTTGACACTTGAACAGCAAGGGTGTGAACTGCACAGGTCCACTTACGTGGATTTTCTTCCACCTCTGCCACCCCTGAGACTGCAAGACCAACCTCTCTTCCTCCTCCTCAACCTACTTAACATGAAGATGACGAGCATGAAAGAAGACCATTATTATGACTTGCTTCCACTTCATAAATAGTAAATATATGATTATTTTTTCTTCCCTCCGATTTTCTTAATGTTTTTGTCTAGCTTACATTATTATAATAATCCAGTACATAATACATGTAGAATACGAAGTATGTGTTAATAGACTGTTTATATTATTGGTAGGGTGGGACAGTAGCCTTTCAACAGTAGGCTATTAGTAGTTAAGTTTTGAGGGAGTTCAAAATTATGTATGGATTTTGGACTGTGTAGAGGGTTGGCCCCCCTCACCCCCATGTTGTTCAAGGGTCAACTGTATACTGTGTGAAAGCATCTTATTCTACCCAGTCTGCTGTAGCTCAGTTCTCCTTGGTCATCTAATTCCTAAAGGAAAAAAACTGTGAAAATGAGACTCCTGTGATAGGAGATACTTACAAGGTATCTTTCAGAGGACACACTGACAAGGATGAGATCATCGCCAATTCGAACTTTCTCTCCCTCAGACCTCTGTTTGGAAGCAGGATGTATAGTCCACCAACAGGCTTCTCCTACACAAAGGCTCCTCAAGTTAGTCATTGCTTCTTAGAAGCCAATGTCCCTGATCCTGTCCCTTGTCCTCCTTCCTCCTGATGACAACCCCTCGCGCACACACACACACACACACATGCATACACACAGGCATACTCTAGACCTCAATTTCTATCTTATAACCATTCCAGATAGCCCCACATCTGCTCTTGACTCTTATCGTTTTCATTTTCCCTGGTGACAGAAAGACAGGGTTTGGGAAAGAGTATTGGAGGCCAGAAACTTTGGAAGGCTTTGGGTATTTTTAATGCTATAGAAAAATGTTTTCTTTATAGTCTCCTTCCAGATTTTTAAGAATTGACTTCATTGGTCTACTGTATCTTTGCCCCACCCCCATGAAATTATACCAAAATATCAGTAAAGGGAATTTTTAAAAGGCTTAAATATGCAAGGACTCAGACAACAGGTGAAAAATTGACAGCAAAGAAGAGAAATTGATATTTTGGGAAAGCAGATGGATACTTCTAGCCAAGAAAAAGTTAAAATCCAAGTCTTTGAATACAAAAATGGGGGAAAAGAGGCCACTAATAAAAATGCCCATTCCTGCTATAGATTTTCCCCAGAAAGTCTCTGGAATTGGAGGTAATGGCTACTTGTGAAGGTAGAAGATGGGTTGAACATAGGAGCACAGGTGAATAATTAAAAGTTTACATCCTGATTAGTAAAACCCATGCCCCGTTCCCTCTGCTCTCATCCCCTCAGCTTCCAGAATGCCAGCTGCAAAACTGAACCATGCTTCCTCCCCAAATTTGAGGATTACTTTTCAGGGAAGCCAAATGATCCAAGAGAAAAGATAGTATGGTTTGGGGCAACAGTGAAGTGCCCAGATCTTTGCCAGATTATCTAAAAGTGAGGCTTAGCAAATGATGAGCCACAGCTAGTCAGCTTTTGCTGCCTCTATCTGAACATGAATGAAGACCAAGGTTCACCCAACTCTGAGGAAAGACTCTAACAGGAACAATATAAACAAAAAGGAAAAAAAGAGAGACTTGGAGAAAAAGCTTATAACGAACAAAAGAATATTTTTTAAAAAAACCCTATCATAATCTCAGAGATAAGAAAAAGTTAACATTCATGAAACAGCTATAAAATTACCCATGAAGGATTTTTTCAAAGAAAAACAAAAATACTCCTTGATCCTGAAAAAAGGGGAAAGAAATAAGAGGGTTGTAGGATAAAGCTAAAAATCTTCCAGAAGGAAGAATGAAGAAAAACAGATTAGAAATAAGAGTGAAAAGAGAATTAGAAAACCAATCTACAGGAATTCCAGAAAGCAAGACCAGAGAGAAAAAGAAAGTGGGGGGGATTAACAAAGAAATAATATTAAAACTTTCCCAAAGTTGAGAAATGAGCATTTCCAGATTGAAAGGACCTACAGACTCCCTAGCGCAATGGAGAACAAAGACCCATACTAAGGTCCATTCCTGGGAGACTTCAGAACAGAAAAGGATCCACGCCAAGACATATCACTGTGGAATTTCAGACACTAGGGCAAAAGAGGTGCTCTTAGTAGCTTTCAAAATATAAAACAGGTCACACATAAAGGATCTGGAATCAGAATGTAGACTTTTCAACAGCCAGATTGTAAGCTAGAAAAAAGCCTTCAGTAAGCTGAGAAAAAAAAATATTTCCAATGTAGAATTACACTGAACTATCAATTACTTGTGAAACTAGACTTAGGAAACTTTCAGACAAGATTTTGCCTCTCATGCATCATTTCTGTAAAAGCTACTGGATAGCTGTGTTCCACCAAAGTAAGGTGGTAAACCAAGAAGGCTAAACAACCCCAAAACCAAAACCAAAACAACAAAAAAATGAGATCCAAGAAGCATGAAATCTAGGAGAGAGGTAAAGGGAATTCCTTGGATGATGGTTGATGTTTCCAAGAAAACAAAAGTGAAAAAACAGATAATGTTACTAAATCAAATCAGGGGAGATTTTCAGTTGTATAGGACAGTGTGGAAATGAACGAATGACTGAATCACAGAAGATTAAGCAAACAAATAAGACAATTATTGACTACTAGAAAACTCTAAAGTGACACAATAAATTACCTGGTCAGAGTATAACATGAAGCTCATTTGCAAATAAAAGTTATAGTTATAGCAATATAAGTAGTTAATATTGATTTGGCAGTTAAATAAAAATAGATGTAAATATACTGAGTGGGACGAGAAGGCAAAGGAGAGTGGAGTATGGGCACTAGATTTTTATCAGGACATCCGTAGATAATACCTAATCTGGAAAGAATAACAAAATGGTAAAGTATGCATAATGTTCATAAACAAGTGATAAGCGATTTTAAAAGAGCTAAAAGTAGATGCCTCAGAGAAGGAGAAATCCAGAGCAGGGAGGGCAAAAGACTGATATTTTTAATAAGCTTAGGAACACTATTTTTCCCTTTAAACTATGTATGGGTATTACTTTGATTAAATTTTAAATTACATGACCAAAGAGGTTGACCTCTACATTTGAAGGGGGAAATGATGTGTCTTTTATGTACTCTGTGGACCACTGGAGAGTGTCTGGGCTGCAGGGGGTGAGGAAGAGGCACACACAGGAAGATGATGTCGTTTTCTTCCTGTCTCCTGTGCTCTGCAGCCCAGGGACAAAGCCTCTACCTGAGTCAAAAGGATGGACCACTCCATGGCCCTAAAAGACACAACAGGGCTTTAAGTGTAGGTGTTTTAAATACTTCTTTCCTCCTAAGTCCAAATTGCAAAGCTATGTCTAAATCCTAAAAAAAAAAAAAACCCAGTAACAAAACTTTAAAAGGAGGATGGAATAAATTGACTCATCCAAATCATGGGTAAAATGATCATCGATTCGCTTTTAAGTGTAAGAATTTATTTTTGAGTGCATTGGGGAAAAAAATTTCAGAATTGTTCAAGAAACTTTCTCCTGATATTCTCTCCTACAGATTGAACTTAACTACCAAGCAATTTATTGTTTACAACCCTGAAGAGGTTTCTGAGCCAAAAGCGCATTCACAGAATCATCCAGACAGGAAACAGTATGCTATTTTCTATTGCGGTCCACGTGAATCTCATTCTGAAGGGAGGGGACGCACCCCGGGTAATACTGAACTTTATCTGAGTTGGATGTGCATTCCCCTTTTCCCTTTCAACTAGCCTTCTTCAAGGAGAGTATGAAATGCTTGGGGTGAAGGAGGTGAAACAGTACATTATTTTAAGCTATAGGTTTTCAGGACAGTCAACTTCTGATCAGTCAACTTGAACTTGGGTTGACTCATGTGTTTGCCTGGTTTGTCAGCAGAATTCACACCAAGTCTACTTTTAGGAATTTAGAAAAAAGTGCTGAAAAGAGTAATAATATTCTCTGCTATTTCCCTTTATTTTTATTGGAGGCCCCGATAATTAAATAAATTCCCCGAACACTTGACTAGAAAGTGGTATTTCTCAATTTCTTCCCAACTCTCAAAAAGTATAAAGTCACTTTACTGATATAAATAGAACCACCATATATGACTTTTCTGATGACGTGCTCCAAGACTGACAGCTGGTTTATATTTAGAGGCCAACTTACATTCAGAGTGTGGCATACTTCACTCATTTTGTAATTTTCAGCAAAGGTTGACAATACCTTAGAGGAAATTATATCTTAAGGATAATACTTAAGCTGAAAACAAAGAAACCTCTAATCAAATTCAAATATAATCTTATTTTAGGGGGGAAAACCCTATAATGGGCAGAGGCCAAGCCCACTCTTCTACTTGGTATGGAAATGAGAAGAGGAAGGAGAGAGAAAAAGGTTCTCCTCCAGGCACTCTTAGGACACCATTGTGCAAGATGCAGAGACAGCAGGTGCACATAGTTGGGACTTGCTTTTTTTCCTAGATCATCTATAAAATAAGACAATTTGGATCCTTCCTTTATGAACTGACCTAATTTTAGAACAAAAAAATAAACTTCTGTCCTTTTTGGCTACTCAACATTGGAATCTTCTGCCTATTAAAGGGAAAATGTCATGGTATTATAGGCTAAGGTTAATTAGACTCTTTTCTATAGTGTGCCTTAGGAGGTTTTCTCTTCCCTGTTCTTTCTTTTTTCCTGCCCAAGTTCCAAGGCTGGGGCTCCAACTTTAGTGCAAGTTCTACTCAATATCTTTCCAGTAAATTCTTATTCTGCTTGAGTTAACCTGAATCAATTTCTGTTGTTTGTGACAAAGAATCCCGATTGGCATCTAGCCCAACCTCTAAATGGAGCAGAAATTCCACATGTAATGCCCTTGGCTGATGGTCAGATTGTCCATGAATATTTCCAAACACAGGGAGCACCCTCTATCTTAGGGCCAGCTGTTCCCCTGCTGATTGCAGATGTTACAAAGTGGTTTTCTCCTTTGAAGTGAAACGTGCCTCCTTTCAACTTCTGCCCACTGCTCTATTGGTCTTTGGAATAACCCACAGGAGGTCAGCACCTTCTTTGATACTATAACTCTGTAGATAGCTATCTTAGTCCTTTGTTCTTCACTTATGGTTTCCATAAATGGTCATGCTGGTCAGCACCTTCTTCAGGACCCACCTCTTGACTGTATTTTTCAATGCACTCAAAAAAAATAAAACAAAAATCTAGTGGTTCCCAAAAGAAATGATGTATATTATAGGTGGTAGAAGGCAATTCAATGACATGGAATTATGCAGTAAAAACTTTATTTTCTTTTTACTACCATTTTAAGCCTTCTGGTTTTATCAGAGAAAAGTTTTAAGTTTGGAACTAGTATATCATTAACATTCTTTTATTTATTTTTTTTATTTCAGCATATTATGGGGGTACAAATATTACGGTTACGTATGTTGCCCATGCCCCCCCTCCCTCCTCGAGGCAGAGCTTCAAGCGTGACCATCCCCCAAACGTTGCACATCTTACTCATTATGTTTGTATATACCCATCCCCTCCTCCCTCCTCCCACCCGCCCGACACTCGATAAATGTTATTCCTGTATGTCCACTTAGGTGTTGATCCGTTACATTAACACTCTTCTATTTGTCAACATCTCAATTTAACAGCATGAGTTTCTTTTCATTACGTTTACTTTCATGGAAAGAAATACCAGTTTTTTACTTTTAGCAATAAGTTCTGTCTGTAAAATTCTAAGTACAAAAGTAAGTAAATTTAAAGAAAAACAAAGTAGAGGATACACTGGAATGGTGAAATCATGATGTTGGATGTTATTGACTGATGTTTGGGAAACACTACTTTAGAAATAGCTTGTACTCTGCAGAATAAAATGAGACTCCTCCTTTGATCTAGACACTGTATATTTCATTTCTTTAGCCCTTATTATGCTACCTTTATTTTTTTAGCAGTTATTTAGTATCATTGTTTATCAGGAATGACTTGTCTACTTACAGCACCAAACGCTAAACAGTAATTTTTCTTTGAGATTCTGGCAGGTTGTGGTTAAAGCATTATATTCTCTTTCATTCTTAGTTCCAGTGTTTCCATCACAGGTTCTTTAGGTCATTATTCTCCAGAATTTTTTCAGACCTATTTCTTGACTAGGTTGGTTTGGAATCCCAAGTGAGTAACACATTAAGGGTCCTTCCTAAAAGCCCTAGACCCCACTGAGCAGGAGTTCTAGGAATGTTGACTTACCTGTGGCATGTTCCTGTAGACCTACATCAAAGGCAAGTTTATCTGTCTGTGATCTTGATGTAGTCAAACATGTTAGATACTGTAAAACAAGAACAGATGCTAGTGAAGTCACACTCTTCCACTGGCTCTTGGTATCTCACCACTAGTTAGCTTCCAGTTAATTTCAACAATGAGCTGCTATGAAAAGGCTCATTTATCTTACTCATTGCAAAGCTAATTGTCACAATGCTTTAAGAAAATACTTTTACAATACATTTAAAACCTCAAAGATATTCTTTCTGATGACCCAGTGATTTAACTATAGAATTATATATTTTAGAAATGAATCTGAAATATTAAACATGCCTTAGTTCAAAGATACTCTGAGGAACTTTTAAATTAGGAACAATATAAATGGAACATAAATGACCAGCAATGATGAAAAGGCTAGGTAAAGCTTTGGCATTTCTATTTTATGGAATATCATGTTGTTAAGAGTATTTATCAAGATTGTATAATAGCCTGGAACATTGTTTATAGTACATTGAACTAAAAAGTAACATATAAAATAGTACATTTATATAGTTAGCATGTACACAAAAATGTAAATGCCTAGCAACCAGACTAAAAGGAATGACACCAAAATAACAGAAGTTAACTTTAGAAGAGGGGTGGGGGAGGACTTGGAGGATTCCATCACTTCTATTTATTTTCTGGTTTTCAATTTTTCTGTGAGCTTTAAAACTTCTCAAAATAATGTTTATGGTTTTTTTTCTGATTATAAAGACACGTGTGCAGGAACTTAAGAATGATTTTTAAAATAACTTATTAAAGAACCCCACAGCCTGTTCCCTGTCTCCTTCACTAATGGGCACCGCCACACATCTCAGAATTAGACTGGGAGGCAGGTGAGCCCTTGGGATGTGCCTTCTGAGCTGTACTTCTAGTTTTCTGCAAGAGGAAGATGGAAAACCATTGCATTATACAAAGTCATATCTCATAGGCTTTATTCTCAGAGCTATTCTTATAAGGAACTAGCCAGTATAGAGTTTATGTTAACTGTGA